>JAESUZ010000314.1:0-32500 GCA_017311185.1 Proteles cristata cristata
AGAAATTAAGTACAAAACAGATTAGTCTACCATTGCCAGAGGTGGAGCTCCCCTCTAAGCTTACTTCTAATAAGGAAAGCTTAATATAGAATTTATTACTTAGGAAGTTACTGTAGATATTTCTAATAATAAGGGAACATAATTACTGAATGCCCAATACATGGAATACTAACTAGCCATCAGAATAATTTATCATTGGTAGTGTCTTACTGTACAGAGTTCTTAACAAGCAATTTGAGATCCTCCCAGGTGTCAAAAGCTGACTCCCCAAATACCAAGAACACAAACCTGAGTTTATTGCTCATCAGGGGAGAGAAGAACACCACTTCTGCAAGGCTTTGTTGTCATAGGGAGGAAAGTGAGGTCAGAACTGATGGAGAAGTGAAACTTTGTCTTAGGGCAGGTCTTCAGTTTGAGATCTTGATTGGGTGAGAATGTCCACATATGTAACAGTCTGGAAGGGGTGGCTATGGCAGGGCAAGGAATTTGAGTTAAGGGATTCAAAGAATCTTGGGCCTCAAACTGCTGCTGTTGATGCTTTTCACGAAGCATTCGTTGGTGGTTCGTGTAATAATGGACAAACCATGTGCCTGGTCAGGACACGTGGAAAAGTAAGCTAATGCTAATGAAAACGGAGGACTAGCAAAGTCATGTTATCATCCACAGTCAACGGTGGTTTACGTTCTCAGGGCCAGGTTAAGTGTGGGGGTAGATAAGACATTTTTGGTTCTCTCGGGATAAAGAACTTGTACCAGATTTTGTCACTTAAAGACATTAATGCCACTTATTTTAATTCTATTTTCTAAGTACCCGTAAACAGTATGACAGTATTATTTGTGATCCAATGAGTATTTACCCAGTGAACATACTTAGTGGCTGGTGGTGATCCGAATTCACATTCATGACAGTGATTTTAGGTTTAGTTTTTTTTATTATTTTGTCTAATTTTGTGTGACTTATACCCACAGTATATTGTAAATTGAAGAATGTAAGTATATGATTGATTCTCTTTTTTAAAATATGACTGAGATGATTATCTCCTGAGTTTTAGTTGCCCTTATTTCTTAAAACCACATCTCTTCAAACCTGTCCTCTCCAATTAGATCTTAAAAAAATAAAATGGTTCCCTGTTCTGCAGGGTCTCAGTTCTTCATCTGAAATTCCTGCATCCAGAATTGTGTAGAATTGGGAAGATTTCTTTTCTTCTTCTTCTTCTTCTTCCTCTTCTTCCTCTTCTTCTCCTCCTCCCCCTCCTCCCCCTCCTCCTCCTCCTCCCCCTCCTCCCCCTCCTCCCCTTCCTCCCCTCCTCCCCCTCCTCCCTCCTCTCTCCTCTCTCCTTTCTCCTTTCTTGGATTTCAGAAGAATGGAAATAATGCATTCATAATATACACTGTGGCAACAGGATATTTACATCTCTGCAGGGATCATATGATTGGTTATAGTAAGTGGTAGGAAAGGCTTGTGCGGTTCAGGTCTGCAGCTTTTCCTACCCAAAAAGTTTCTGAGCTGATTTGTGATCAACTTTAGTTTTGTTAGAGTCTTTTGGAATTCAGATTGGACAAATGATCTGTAATCAATAATTAAATCTTAATCTTTGGTTAACATTTCAAAACTCAATAATAATGTTTGTTGATATGTAAATTAAAATTTTATTTCTTTTTTTTTTTTTTTTTTTTAATCTTTTATTTATTTCCAGGAGAGAGAGACAGCGTGAGCAGGGGAGGGTCAGAGAGAGAGGGAGTCACAGACTGAAATGGGCTCCAGGCTCTGAGCCGGCAGTCAGCACAGAGCCCGACGCGGGGCTCGAACCCACGAACCGCGAGATCATGACCTAAGCGAAAGTCGGACGCTTAACCGACTAAGACACCCAGGCGCCCCAAGAATTTTATTTCTTAACAGATCATACTTTTCCTTACCTAGTTCAGTACAATTGAGTCATTTTTGAAATGGTGAACATTGGCCAGCCCTCTCGTGACTACTGTATCGTGCCGTTGTATCTTCACTGTTAGTGATTGTAATGAATACTTTGCTGGTGCTAGCTAATAATAAGCAAAAGCTTACTTACTAGGCAGCTCTTATATACCGTGTAGAAATGGGATAATAATTTAAAAAACAATATAGGGAGGAAAAACTTTCCTCTGATTACTTAAGTTCATGGCCAGGGCCTGTGAATTACTTAGAGTAACAGGAGGGGGAAATCGTTTATAAATGCAGCGCATATACCCGTGGGAGAACTCAGTGATGAGTAATTCCAAGGGCGGTTAGAATTGGGAGCTGTATACCAACCGAGGAGGCGATGAGACAGAGAAAGGACACTTAAAGGAAACAACTTTGGGGGAAGATAAATGAGCCCTTACGAGAATAGATGGGAGATACAGTAGTCTTGTGACAAAGTCCTTACACTTGCTCTATGGGAGGGAGTTACGACACTTGGATTCTTTTACGAGGCTCTGCTTTTGGCACATGAGAGATTTAAGGAACTCAAATGCTTTCAGCTCAAAATGATTCTTGCGCCAAAATGGCATACTTCATAGTACCATGTCCTGATCCCCTCAACAGCAACCGCAAAACCTAAGCCCTTTCATGAGTCAAAAAAAAAAAAAAGTTTACCTTTTTTCCCTTAATGTTTATTTATTTGTTTTGAGAGAGAGAGAGAGAGAGAGACACAGTGCACTAGTGGGGGAGGAGCAGAGAGAGAGAGAGACAGACAGTCCCAAGCAGTTTACAGGCTGTCGGCGCAGAGCTGGATGCGGGGCTCGATTTCATGAACCGGCAGATCATGACCTGAGCTGAAATCAAGATTCGGACACTTAACCGACTGAGCCACCCAGGCATCCCTGAGTCAGGACTAAGTTTAGAAATTGCTCTTATGGTTTATAGTATGAAGTAGAAAAAGTAAGAATAAAAAATTGTGTGTTTGCTGTTACTGCTCTTATGTGTTTCAGTCTACAGATAGAAGACTGTAAGGACATGTGTTAACATGGAAGTTCTGTTTCCTGATGACTTCTATTCAGTATACTTAATTAAACAATTCCATTACACGTTTTTCCTTATAGTTGTGAACTTTTAAAATAAATAAAACCTACTCTTTTTCCTTCTTTTTTTTCCCACTTGAATTTAAGAAAAGAAAGAAGAGCTTTTGAATTCAGATAGCATGCTGTCTTAAAGGACCGTTGATTAAAAGTTGCAGAAACTAGGGAACTAGTAGAATCTGCGCTCATCTTCTGACTTTTCAGGGACTCTTTCTTTCTTTCTTTCCTTCATTTTTAAAAATGTTTTATTTATTTTTGAGAGAGTGCAAGCAGGGGAGGGGCAGAGAGAGAGGGACAGAGGACCTGAAGGGGGCTCTGAGCTGACAGCCGAGAGCCTGATGTAGAGCTC
Organism: Proteles cristata cristata; assembly: GCA_017311185.1. Taxonomy (NCBI): domain Eukaryota; kingdom Metazoa; phylum Chordata; class Mammalia; order Carnivora; family Hyaenidae; genus Proteles; species Proteles cristata. The sequence goes on from JAESUZ010000314.1 coordinate 3,382, forward strand.
GAACTCATGAACCATGAGATCATGACCTGAACCAAAGTGGGATGCCCAACCTACTGAGCCACCCAGGTGCCCCAGGGTCTTTTTCCATCACGTTATTTATGCCTGTCACTAAATGGCTTCTGCATTTCTTAGCAAGGGCTCTGTTGGCAGTACAGGGAGGGATAAGATAGTTCCTGCTCTCAAGTTGCCCGTATCTTTGTGAGGCAAGACACAAATAAGCTTGCGTTTTTGGTAAGTGGTCAGAAACATTGCTGGGGGCTGCAAGGGAGGCAGAAGTGTGTGTCTTTAAGCAAAGGGTGTGCGGAAAGGGGATTAGAAAGACTCCACAGAGAAGTTGCAGTTTGAGGGAAGGATTAGTGGAAGTTTTCCAGCTAAGAGATGTGAAGAGAGTTTCCAAGAAGGGAACTGAGCCAGCACATGAAAGTACAATAGGTGTTCAGGGAACTTTCAAGTTCTTGGTCTAGAGCAGATGCCCAAAACTTTCTTAAAAGGCAGAAATAGTAAATGTTTTAGGCTTTGTGGGCCAAAAGACAGTGTAACCATTATAAAATGTAAAAATTATTTTTACTTCTTAGGCTTTAAAGAAAAAATTTGGCTGTAATTTGTGGACTCCTGTTTTAGAGCCTAGAGTTATGCTTGGAGATATAGGACTCAAAGTGGGGAAAAGAAGACAGGTGCTAGATAAGATAGGAAATGGGTTTACAACAGCACAGACCTGGAGTCTCCGATTTGTCTCAGTATTTGTTCAGTATCTAGTCAGTTTCTGTAGTTCTGGAAATCAGTCATAAAGTTCAGTAAAACACAGTGACTTCCGGGGGTTAATTGGAATTGCATTGACTTTGTACATTTTGTACATTAAAAAAAGAAACTCACTGTAAAGAGACTACTGTCTTAATAAAATTTTATAATTTCTCTACAAAGTTCGTGTGCATATTATAAAGTATATTTTATAGCTTATAGCTTTATTGCTATTAGAAATGTCATTTTAAGTTTTTTAAATCTCTGCTGATATATAGAACTCTGCAGTTGGATTTTATATGTTAAGTTAAATATATCAAGCAATTTCACTAACTTTTACTAACTTGGCTGATTTAACTTTGTTACTTTGGATTTTCGTGTACCTTTTAATTAATGATAATTTTGTTTCTCCATTTCCAATTCTTTTTGATCTTTTCACTTGCTGTTGTGGTAACTAGGATGCCAGCACAGGATTGATTGAAAGAGGTGATAGAGTACATTTGTTAATTCCCTTGTTAAAGGGGATGTGTTAAATAAATGTTTCATCATTAAGCATGATTACTTTAGGTTCTTTTTTTTTTTTATATATATAAATAGCAAACTGAGAATAGAAAGTAACTTCTTTGCTCTAATGAAAGCCAACTTTTAAAAATTTCATTTTAAAAGTCAACATTTTTCTTTTGTATGCAAATGCTTATTCTGCACCCACTGAGGTAGTTTTATATTTTTTCTGTGTAACCAGTCTTGTATTTCTGAAGTAAGTTCAGATTGGTAATACGTTTTTATCGTTGTTAGGTCTTTATGGATTAGGGTCACTAACATGTCGTATCTTGACATTTTTGTTCATGATTGAAATTGGTCTCTATTTTTCCTTTCTTGTGTTGTCTGATGCCTTGGAGCTGGTTGTGCATTCTGAGGAGCTGGTCAGAGGAAGAGGAAACAGAGGGCAACAATCCTTTCCTTTAAGGGAATCATGAAAGCATATACATTCCTTCATACATCTCTCCCTGGCAAGAATGTAGTAATAGGCACATTCCTAGCTGCAAGGGTGGCTGAGATAATGTATTTTGTCTGATTGTGATCCTAATAGGATAGAATACAGTTAAGAGAAGGTACGCATGTTGTTGCAAAATAGACCATACTTGTAATACAAATTAACTCATGGTGCTGGTTAGTAAAGGAATTATAATTGTGTCTGTATGACCTGAAAGTCTTATAGTTTCACTTAAATTTTTTTTCTAGATAATGGAAATAAAATTATAACCTTCTTAGGAAAAAGAAAAACTCTTAGCTTGGCCGTTGCTCTAGCAGTAGGAGTGCTGAAGTCTGGATTTTATGGAAATGAGACATGAGTACCTGCATCCTCTTCCTCAGAAGGGCACATCCTGGGCTTGTTCACTCACAGCCCTCGGCTCTTTCAGTACCTGCCGGCGCTGATCCAGTGAAAGGGTTGCCAGTGTTCCAACTTCATTGTTTTGTTTATTTTATTAAATTTTTTAAAAAATCCTCTGGTCATAATGTCGAATAGGCTTTGAGTAGTCTTGTCCATAAGTCCGGTTTATTTCTGAGTCCTCTTATTTTTAATATGCTGAGTTTTTTGGGTCTCTTCTCCCTTCCCTTTCCCTTTCCCTTTCCCTTTCCCTTCCCCTTTCCCTTCCCCTTCCCCTTCCCCTTTCCTTTCCCTTCCCTCATAGAATTTTATGTATCCTGTTTTATCCATGGAGCCATTATCAGATACCAGATAAGTTTTTAGTGGTGTTAGATACATTGTCTCCTTTAGTTTTCCTAAAAATTTCAAGTGCCAGGTATTATATTACATGTTTGATCTTATTTCATTCCTTAGAGCAACCCTGTGAAACTGATCAATTAACTTGTTTCTTAATAGATAATAAATAGATAATAGAGTATTAATAGATAATAAATGACAAGACTGGAATTCTAACCCGAGTCTGATGGTCTCTACAGCCTGATCACTATGCAGTATTACACATATGTTTTGGAAGCGGAACTTCTGCCCTGATGCTATAATTTTGGGCATGATGGATAAAATGAGCTTTAGCAACATCTTTTACTATATTATAACTAGGAAGACCCCTTTTAAGTGTCCAAATTAAGGAAGTAATTCAGTAGAAGTTGAATTTAGCAGAGTATTAAATTCTTTGATGAAAAAAAAAATGTAACAGGTTGTTTAAGGCTGTAAGAGATGGACTTACTCAGCAGCAAACCTTTCGTAGATAGATTACATATGCGGTTACTTTGCCATAGGGATTGAAAGATGGATTTGGTCCCTCTCTGACATTGAGACTCCAACTCTAGTGGAGGAGATAAGTAGCAGATCTTTAATAGTCTGTAATAGGTAAGTATATTCATGTAGAAACATGTATCAGAAAACCTAACTCTGTTTGGGGCTTCGAAATGTCCCATAATACTTCTAGAAAGAAGAGGTGAGTGATGTGTTAAAGGATGGATAGGAATTTGCCAGATTGAGAAGTGAGTTGAAGGGAAGATGGTGCTTGTGTTTTCAGCAGAGGAAGCAAACATATTTACAATCACAGAAATGTGTAAGAGCATATTTTATTCATAGGTGTGCACGTGTTACTTGTCCTGATGGAAGTGGAGGCTGAGATTGGGAAAATTGAACAACGTTAAAAAAAAATGAAGCCCCTGTGAGCCACACTAGGGTTGTAGCGACTCGCCAGAGGAATTTCAGATAGAACAGTGTCATGTTTGAGTTTTTGAAAGCTCACTGGCAGTGGTAATGGAAGGTACTTGAAAGGGGGTAGATGGAAGGGGAGGTTAGAATTTGGGAGAGCAGTAAGGAAACCATTGTAAGAGGCCAGGTGGACAAAGTTGAGGTCCTAAATTACCTAGCAAAAGGCAGTCAGAATGGAGAGGGGATCGATCAGAGGCTTTTGAGCCTCATTTTGTAAAGTGAGTTTTATAAGTAGAATTAATGTGGTTTATTGGTGGGAAGGAGGTAAAAGAAGAAAAATAGGACTATTTTTATCTTGCTTAACTGGTGAGATTGTTACCACTATCTAAAATTTTCCATACCAGGGTTGCCTGGGTGGCTCTGTTGGTTAAGTGTCCAACTTCAGCTTAGATTATGCTCTCGTAGTTCATGGGTTCAAGCCCCACGTCAGGCTCTGTGCCCACAGCTCAGAGCCTGGAGCCTGCTTTGGATTCTGTCTCTCCAACTCATGCTCTGTCTCTCTGTCTCTCTCAAAAATAAATAAAAACATTTAAAAAAAATTTAAAAATTTCCATACCATTAGAACATCAGACTCTCCCATTGAGTCCAAGATTCGTTGAGTTTCAGGTGTTTATAGTATATTCAAAAGGTGTAGGTAACCAGAAGGCATTTGGAGATTCACTCCTGGGGGGGCTTTGGAATGCTTTCTGCCTCCCTATCTCCTCTTTTGGTCCCGGGTAGGATGAGTAGTAGATTTTTTGTTCCCACTGTGCACCACTATCTATGTGGGATTAGTATCAGAGAAGAATAAGGTTAAGAGATTTGATATTTTTCCAATAGTTTGGCTTGTTTTTATCTCTTGATGATATTCCTGTAAAAATTGATTATCTTCAAAGGTGACTCCTGGAGTATGGGATGCTTGGTGATGGTACATTCAAATTGTTATTTTATCCAAAGATTACACATTTTTTTAAAAAAAGTTTATTTATTTTGAGAGAGAGGGAAAGCGAATCCCGAGCAGGATCCACACTGTCAGCGTGGAGTCCAATGTGGGGCTCCATCCCACGAACCATGAGATCATGACCCGAGCCCGATACTAAGAGTCAGACACTTAGCCAACTGAGCCACCCAGACGCCCCAGGAACTCATTTATTTAAGAGCATGTGTGAGGGGCGCCTGGGTGGCTTAGTCGGTTAAGTGTCCGACTTTCGCTCAGGTCATGATCTCGCGGTTCATGGGTTCGAGCGCGTCGGAGCTCTGTGCTGACTGCCAGCTCAGAGCCTGGAGCCTGTTTCAGTCTGTGACTCCCTCTCTCTGACCCTCCCCTGCTCACGCTCTCTCTCTCTCTCTCTTAGAAATAAAATAAAAAACATTTAAAAAAAAAAAAAAAAAAAAGAGCATGTGTGAGACCTCCAGGTCACTGTTTCTAAAGATGTGGTTTAGAACCCCTGGCTGAGCTGGCTTGTTTTTCCTTCTCCTTTCCCAGCCGTCCTTGAGATACAGTACCCAAGTACTACTTCTTTTCCTGGTCCTTATTATCCTCCACCAACTCTGAAATGGAGGTAGATTGGAATATATTATTGTGCACTTAATTTCATAATCTTTTGTCATTAAGTTGTAAATCATTGAGGGCAGGGATTTTTGTCTGTGCCCTACCATCTTTCCAGTGCTGATAACTCTGTTGTGATTCATAATAGATGCTCAATGAATGTTTGAATTACATTGTTTACTGTTATGGACAAATGAGACTTAACTCTTTGCTGAGATACATAAGCTCCTGGCTAATAGGAACCACGCCTCATACTATGTGTCATCTAGGGGGCTGGACTCAATAACTGCGCTTAAATACTGGGGGACTCGGTTTACTAAACCTTGGGTCATCTGCCAGTTAGAAGGCACTGTGCTGGGTGATAATGAGATGCACAGGTGATTAACACTCCTGCCTTTGTGGCACATTTGTCTGTTGAGATGGGATTTAGTCAGTACACAAATAGCAGAAACACAGCAGTTACCAAGTGAACTCCTGAGGCAGGCCTAGATTCAGTTCCTGTCTGTTCCTTTAGTACCTGTCTGTCTGAGCAAGTTTCTGACCCTTGTTTGTTTATTTCTATAAATGAAGCCCTCTACTACCTCATAGGGTTGTTAGGACCTTTAAAAAGAAACGTTATTGGCATTTTGCGTTAAGTTCTCACTGTTATATAATAATGCCATGGGATAGAGACATGCTCTAAGGCCAGATTTAGAGGTTGGAGAGATTACTTCCGGACTGAGGCAGGGGAAGCGGCAGAGCTTCGTGGCGAAGATGCCATTAAAAATGGAACTTGAATAATGATAGAATTTATAAGGTGGCAGGAAGAGGGATAAGATTTCCTAGAGTGGAAAGGATAAGCTATGAACAAAGTAAAGAAGTTGGGAGAATGCAGTGTGTTTCTTGAAAGCAGAAATTCCCCTCAGTAAACTCCTCTCTTTCCGCCATCCTCACACCACCTTCTCTGGGTAATTACCTAAATTGGCAAAGGATGTCAATCTGTTCAGCCGCGCTCCCTTCTCTGCCATTCCCTCACCTAAGAACACAGTTGTCTTTCAAATCTAGACTTTCTGGGTAGAATGCTTTATGACTGAATTAACTGCTCCTGCATTCTTAATATCACTGGCCCCCTTCCTCTACCCCCCTTAGGTTGTATACTTCTTGAGAGCAGAGAAAATTATGTTTTAATTAGTTGGGCTTCTTCAGCCCTCGAGTATTGTCCTTGACACCTAGTAATCGCTCAGCTTCTTTCAGGGGGTGGGGAATGGGGTGATAAATAAGTAATCTTGCTTAAAACCAGTTCCAGATAAGTTTAAAAGTTTTTTTTTAAACACAAACTTTTGAAATAGATGTTTTCTGAGACTTTTGCGAATGCCCACATCTGTGAATACTCCTGTAGCATGTAATTTTCTGGATTAGAAAGCTGGGGGCAATGAGGATTTAATGAAATTAAGTCTTCATATTTATTACATTTTAAGATGTACTTAAGAAACATTTTTTTTTCAGTGTTTCCAGCAAGGTACTTGAAATTCAGAGGAAATGCACAATATAATCCTAGAACAAAGCTTATCGTATTAATAACTGCATGCCAAAAAGTCACCTGGCTGTTTACAATTTTGTTTATACTTTAAACATCGCTGATTCTTTTTCTCTAACTAGTGACTGATGGCAGTTGTGGGATAAGTACTCTAGTCCCTCACACTTGGGCAGGATGACTCTGGGAAAGGGCAAGGTGATTTGGGAATGTTCCACACTGTCTACCAGAGATCCCGAGCAGGATTCCGTCCCAGCTCTAAAAACCAGCCATACTGCATGCACCCTTCACTGGCTTCTTTCCCCTCCCTGCCTCACTTCTCCACTCCCTTACTGGTATTTGCTAGGGTCACTTCCTGAGTAAACTACTTATCATAAAACCTCTGTCTCAGGGTATACTTCTTGGGAAATGCAACCCGAGACTGCATGGCAAGAAGCATTCCTTTTGTACCGCAAAAGGAATCACTTGATGTTTAGAGCCCCAAATGTAAATGGCTAGGTGTTGTTTTTTTTTTTAAACACTAAAATTTTCTTTTAGGATTATTTTGTGCATTTCCTATGAATTCTAACTACTACCTTCCTGGCAGCACTGAACATAAAATTAAATCTAGTTAAAGAAACAAGGAACCAGAGAAAGAATACAGATAAAAGCAAGAGAGAATAGGATAGCACAGTCTGAGCATTTTCTTATTCCTAAATAATACGTTTTTATTTAGATGTGCCCATGGAATTCTGCTTCATAATTTTTTTTAATTCTTTTTTTTTTTAATGGTTTTAAAAATTTATTTCTGAGAGAGAGAGAGCGAGAGCAAGCGAGCCACCACGTGAGCAGGGGAGGGTCAGAGAGAGAGAAAGGGAGACACAGAATCTGAAACAGGCTCCAGGCTCTGAGCTAGCTGTCAGCACAGAGCCTGACGCGGGGCTGGAACCCATGAACCATGAGATCATGACCTGACCCGAAGTCGGATGCCTAACCGACTGAGCCACCCAGGCGGCCCCATGTTTTTTAAATTTTAGGGCATATTTGATTAAAAACAAACCAGAGAATGTCTCCAAGTTGGATCGTGTGCCATTGGCTGACTCATCACTGTTACTTTGGTGTTCTAGAAATATATTGAAAATATATTGTAATGCAGGGTAGTTTTATGACTTAAAACATCTTGGATACTGTATTGTATATAAACATCATATGCATTAGACATAAAGGCTTTTCCTAAAATTCTCTTTTTCCCTTTATTTGCAGAATGCTGCCTTTTTATATGGTCTTGGTTTGGTCTACTTCCATTACAATGCATTTCAGTGGTAAGTTGACATAAAACTAATAACTCCAGTTATTTACAGCAAATGACTAGTTTAATATTGTGTGTGTACGTATAATAAAATCAAAGTATTTTAGTGTCACTAAGCCTGTAGTTTTCAGTAATCTCTTGAAATGATTAGATTGTTCCTTCAGAAATATTGACCCACTCTAGGTTGTTAGAGTTGTATGTGTTCCTAAAAGAATATGGTATGAGATTCTGATTAAGGAAAGCTTAGATTCGAAAGCTTTTGTAATTTCTCAGTTACTCATTATGGATCGGTGGTCCCCAGGTAATTTGAACTGGAGAATGACTATGCTTTCAGATCTCAAGGTCTGTGGATAAATGATCTTTGATGACCAGGATTTTTACCTTTTTAAACTTCTAGACAAGATTGGCTGTTTTTGCCCTTTTGTTCTCACATGCACACACATGCTAGTACTTTCCAATTTGCAGTAACTTAGGCACCAGGTTACAGGCTCTCAGTTCTCTCATTTATATGATAGAAATAATGTTACTACTTTCAGAGTCAGAGATTAAATATGATAGTAGTACACAAGATTTTATAAACCTTAAAGTGTACGGCCCTGTTGTTACGGCCTTTGCCCCGTTGTTGTTTTTCTTGTTTACCAGACAAAATAATAGTGTTCTCCAATGGAAGTAACGTAGAATTTGAGTTGGAAGACTGGTATTCTGGTTCAGTGCTGTTACTTAATTGATCTTGAATTAAATAGACTCCCTAGATCTGTTTCCTCCAGTGTGTGTGTGTGTGTGTGTGTGTGTGTGTGTGTGTGAGTGAGAGAGAGATTTTTTTTAATTTTTTTTAATTTTTTTACAAATAGTTTATTGTCAAATTAGTTTCCACATAACACCCAGTGCTCATCCCCACAAGTGTCCTCCTCCATGCCCATCCCTCCTCCCCCCCACATCCATCAGTCCTCAGTTTTTGTCAGCATTCAAGAGTCTCTCATGGTTTGCCGAGAGAGAGATTTTTTTAAGTGTATTGTAGTCACTTACCTTTTCTACTTTACAGAGTTTTGATCAGATGGGATAATGTACACTTTGTAAACCATAAAGCCCTATCTAGACATTTTTTATTTGAAGCATATCCAGTTTTGTCAGAGTCCCTTCTGTTCTCCATAATTTTAACCTGAGTGAATGCTGTGAGAGTCCAAAGGAAGGTTTTGGCCAAAGGTTATAACCCTGTCATCTACTTGTTGGGCACCCTGGGTATTTATTATAGAGTTTTTTTTTTTTTTTTAAGAAGTCTTATTTTTTAACTTATTATTTCTGTGAGAGAGAGCGAGCGAGCGAGTAAGAGAGCGTGCGTGAGGAGGGGAGGGTCAGAGAGAGAGGAGACACAGAGTCTGAAACAGGCTCCAGGCTCTGAGCTGGCAGTCAGCACAGAGCCTGACGCGGGGCTCGAACTCACGAACCTTGAGATCATGACCTGAGCTGAAGTCGGACGCTTAACCGACTGAGCCACCCAAGCGCCCCTATTACAGAGCTTTTAAGTACAAATTGGCGGTGATTCAATATGGTTTCCCTAAACATGAAGCTGTAGACTTGGATGACTTTTTCTGTATACTGTTTCTTCCCTCTTTTGGTTCTGTTGGGTTATAATCATCTGTGGAAACACTACATTGTCAGAGAACAGCTATGTGTCTATAAAGTATTATAATCATTCAGGTCACTCAGTTTGTTTGTAAACTCTACAAAACTTTAATTGATCTTCATGAAGAAGCTTCGTAATTTTTTTTCTATTAAGTTGTCCATTACTGCAGGGCAATCCTAAACTTAAGCCTCTTCACCTCATGTTCAATGCATCATATTTAAATCCAAGGATAGATTAGGACTGTTTTAAAATACCTTTAGTTTCTTGAAGATCCTGTTGATAAAACACACAATTCTAAACTTTTAGAACCAGAAGTGGTCTTAGACATAACTTTATTCCCTAAATTTTGTAGATGATGAAACCAAGGTGTGTGTGTGTGTGTGTGTGTGTAACTCTGTATCACGTAACTGTTTAATTAGTGGCAGAAGCAAGATTATGCCCAGTTTCCCCAATCTAATGTTTTGTTTTGTATTATACTCTGTCCCCAGGTTTGAAGATTGACAGGTAGTTATTCTTTCCACAAGTAATTTAGGTTAAACCTGAGGCAAGGAATTCTATAGTTTAGGAATGGACATGTATACCACACAGCAGCCATTTTTTGCCTGCCTGTATAACTTGTAAGCTCCCTGTAGATTGAAGATACAAACATAAACTCGGTAATGAAGTGAAACCATCATCAGTTCAAAATTGGATTGCTTTAATAAGTATGTGACCATATCAGCCTAGGAGACTTCTTAATATTACATACTTCCTTATCAATATATGATTTCTGTATCCTTCAGTCGACCTAAGAAATGAAACTGAATGATAGAAGGACAGTGCAATGTCTGAATTAACAAGTGTCCCCCTGCTCTCTGGATTTTGTCCTGGTCACCACCATTTTCTTTTGTTTTCAGTTTCGACTCTGGCTGCTTCCTAAAACGATGTATTTCACCTCCTGTCTGAATCCATCCTAGCTGTGTGTTTTCTCTTTTGCTGGTCAGATGTTTCTCACAAACTGTGTGCCCCAACTTTTGTTTTTAACTTCTCTTGCCATTTTTTGAACAGCTGCAGAATTAGTCTGGAGTAGGTGCTTGGTGAGTTTCAGAGTACAGCCATAAGTGATAGGACCTTCTTTAGGTTTTTTAAAATTGTGTTTTATTTGGTTTTACTTATAAGTAGCTGTTAATTGCTGGGATCAGGCATTTTTGTTTTTTCTGAAATTATTTACAAGAAATTGGGAGATTTCCTTTAAAAAAATGTTTCTAGAGAAGAGTGTGTTATACCCTTTTTTGTATTGTCAGCTCTAAGGATCTTCCTAGGATATCCCAGACTGCTGTATCTTTACTACATTTGTAATTTAAGTTCAGTTTGGCATTTGGTAATGGTTTCTGTCAGTGACTGATTATTAGATGAAGTATTTGGTGATAATGTGTGTGACCAACATGTGTGTTGGGGTGGGTGATGGTGACTTAATGTTATCGAGAACAGTTTTATTAATTATAGTTTTATCTCTTAACTTGTTTGCCTTGTTTCTTGCCATATTCTGCCCATTTTTTCTTTTGGAGTTGATTTTATTGGTTAGCTTCTAGATCATTTGTTATTTGGTCAGCTCTTCCAGTGTTCAGTTGCATTCTCTCCTTAGAGGAACCCGTGTCAGAAAGTAGTAGGACAGCTGTAAAATCCTCATTGAACTTAGCATGATTATTCAGTTTTATTGTTGATCCTACTCTGTAATGTGGGACCAGACTTAAAAAAGGTGTCCAGAGGGGAAAGGTACAGAAGCACAATGTAAAATACATACATCAGAGACCTAGAACCAGTCTTTATAAAGCCGTTCCTTTGTAGGCGCATGAATGCATGCCCATGCCTTCACTTGTTCTTGCTCATGAAGGTGGCACGTTGCTAGGGGTACCTTGAACTGTGTTTCTTCTTGCCTTATAGTGACAGACCTATATCCTTGAGTGAGAGGAATTAAAATACATGCAGTAATAACTTATTACAGCTTGTAGCCATACTTGTAAGTATATCCCCCTGAAAATTCTTATCAGTCCGCTCGTTCTAGCCTCCAGCCTTTTGTATTCCCAACGATCAGTATTACAAGGCTCTTACGGTGGCAGATCTAAGAGATAGTGGTTCTGTGCTAGAGGCACAGATTTTTGGAAATTAAGCTCCCAAATCTAATTGATAGCCTGGTAAGGAAATGTGATTATTGTTGACTTTGAAAAGGGTTAGGGGAATGAGGTGGAGGGGAATACAAAAACAGAAGTATTAACACATCACAAGTAACTTTTCTTCCTCCCTCCCTCCCTCCCTCCCTCCTTCCCTCCCTCCCTCCTTCCTTCCTTCCTTCCTTCCTTCCTTCCTTCTTTCTTCCTCAAGCACTGTACCAATCAAAGTGTTCTTAAAACTGTAGGAGTCTCTGTCCTCCATTGTGGGGACCACTTCAGGTACAAATAAACCTAATATCATTGTGATACTACCACTGATCCTGAGCCTTGTCCAACATGGTGTCTGGCAAAAACTTAATATTTAAGATATATTTTTGAACTATCATAATACAAAGTAATGCTTTTAGATCTAAAGCTTAATTTAAGTATAGTTCCTTTAAAATGAAACAGTTCATGTTAACATGTGTTGTTTATTATGTACACTTCTGTTTTGACAAAACTAGCATTTTAACTGAGGCAGCTCTGATAAAGTTATGCTTTCCAGTGACACATCGATTGCTAGAGAGAATTTGGAAGGGCTTGGGCTAATTAAGCTCCAGGGAAATTATGGATAAAAACAAAATCTTTGCAATAGGGGAAGGGAAGAACTCTCTGACTGTTTAGGATAATGAAATGAAGACTGGCTAGTAAGAGCAGAAAAAGCTGAAGTGTAAAACATTAGTAAATGGCAATGTGAGAAACTCTTGTGTGATATTTTCTTCTTAAGTTTATTTATCTATTTTGAGAGAGCGAGAGAGCAAGTGAGCGTGCGCATGGAGTGGGGGTCAAAGAGAGAGAATCCCAAGGTGAGATCATGACCTGAACTGAAATCAAGAGTCTTCAGGAGTCCAATGCTTAACTGACTGAGCCACCCAGCGCCCCTGTTGTGTGATATTTCTGACTTAGCCTCACATTTAAGGTCCTCTCTGGGTCAACCTCAAATGATCCTTCTAGTCTGCTGTTTCCCTAAATATATTCTTTGTGTCGGTCATAGTATATGAACATTTCCCTGAAAATGTTATTAAGCAATTTTCTTTACCTCTGTAACTTTGTGCCATGTGCTGTGTTTGGTCTGCTTTCTCCTACCATCTCAACCTTTAAGTATCCTGCCTTGTTTGTCTCTTTGATTACTTCATCAAATCTTTCTATTTGTCTCATTTAAAAGGAGCCTGTAAATCTCCTAATACGTATGTGTGGAAGTAGATATCTGTTGTGTGTATACATGTTATTACTGATTCAGAGCTAGAATATTCTCCCCTTTACTAGTATGAAATTTTATGGTATTAGACCATTTATCCCTTCAGATATCCCTGAGGAAATCTCTGGACTCTGCTTTATTAGTCTTAGAAAAGTTAAATGTTTTATTATGTCTCTTTCCAAATGTATTGAAACTGTGCTAGGAACATTTAGTTAATATCATTATTTTTACTATAGTTTGGTAAATTCCTGAGAAAGCCTCTTCTTTTTAATGACTTTCCAGAAACAACAAAATGTGCATATTGCTGTGCATAATTATCATGGGCATTTTTTCCTCAAAAATCTAAAAAATGTAGGGTTTTATATTGCCAAAGTTATTTCTAGAGACTATCTTTTAATATTTGAAAACTGCAAACCTTTCCAGGCATTGTATCATGAAATCGTTTTGTAGTTTTGTGGAGCCATTTCTCAGGTTCTAAAATTCTCTGTCAATCCAAATACTGAAGTCAACAGAATTTGTATGTCTTGGTATTTTTAGTCTAGCTTGTGGTGCAGCGGTCATGTTCTGCTACCTGCAGTTTGGTGAGATAAGAATGTGGTAAAATGATCAAAATTAGAATGTAGTCTAAGTGGTACCTATTTTCTCCACACACTCTCCTACTTACACATGTGTGTGCGCGCGTGCGCACACACACACACACACACACTACCTTTTTCCTTTTTTCCCCTAAGATGGGGATAAACTGAGGAAGCACACAGGAACAATAGGTAAAAGTTTAGAAAAGGAAATGAAAATGAACCTAGATATTTTTGATTAGATGAGGGGAGCTCAGTAAATAGACTGGAGCATTGCTGTCCCTGTCCCCACCAGAAGCCCAATCAGCCAACTATACAAGTGATGACGTTAGTAAGCATGTGTTAAAATTAACCGATTTCTGTATTATTTAGAGAATTAAAAACAAAAGAGGGGGCACCTGGGTGGCTCATTTGGTTGAGCATCCGACCTCAGGTCATGGTCTTGCTGTTTGTGAGTTCCAGCCCCGCATGGGGCTCACTGCTGTCAGCCTGTCAGCACAGAGCCTGCTTCAGATCCTCTCTTCCCCTCTCTCTGCCCCTACCCTGCTTGTACTTTCCCCAAAATAAATAAATATTTTAAAAAGTAAAGGAGAAATGTAGACCTCAAGGAATAGGCCACTTGAAAAGACTGGAGATAGCACATCACTAAGTAGAGAATAACGTGATTTGATTATAGAGTGAACCTAACTGCTGGTTAACCCTAAGCAAAAAAATAGTTGGTGTTGCGTTTGGGCGGTCAGTCTTTTAGGGAATAGTGGATTTAGGGTGAAGCAGAAGAATGAAAATATTTCAGATTAGGAGACCATTCTGAAGAGAAGCAGCAAAGTTGAGAGGGCCAGTATTTGCAAAAGGAAATTTCTGAAATAAGCCAGGTCACAGCTGAGGAAGAACAATATTGGCTCATAACTGGGAATAGAGTTGAATAGGTAGTACGTATTGCTCATATACCTTAAATGCTACGTGGAGATTTGACTTAAGAGTATCATGATTAGTAGACAATTACAGGAGCCACATGTTTAAAGAAACAGGGAAGCCAGAACAGAGCAAGAGTAGTCCTTAAAGAGTCTATTTCAGTAATCTAGTAATGAGATGCTGAATGTTCAGTCTGCAAGGTACTGAATTTGAGGAAACCTGTGAAACAACAATGGGAAGACCTTGATGTTTTGATCTGTGCTGGCCATACCGTCTCATGGGCACTTTTAATAGTCCTTAAAGAGTAAACATAGGGTAACCTACACTAGTATGTTGGAACACCTGTTATTGCTCATAGGTTAATCTGTGTTTGTTTTTAATTTCCAGTGTGTTAACATACATAGAAAACTTGTTAAAAATAAACCTGTTTCTTTGTACTTGTGTGACATTGTGAACCAAGTGGATAAGATGTCTGCACCAAAGGCACCTATGGAGTAAAAACACACCTCCAGATTTAGGGGGTTCAGAAGAAAGGCTGGAGATAGAAACTAAGGCAGAGTAGGAAATACTTTCTCCCGAGGGCTGGTTTCTGATGCTGTGTGTTCCCCCTACTGCTTTTTCTCACATGCCCTTCCTTAGACCAGTTTTCTTTCCTAACTCCTTTTTTCCTCCTTTATTTCTTCTTTTCTTTGCTGTCTTCCACTTCCATTCTTCTTCTTTCATATCTTTGACTCAGGCCTGCCTGGGTTTTTTATCGGTACCTGTGGACACTGCTTCGTTCTGACCTATTCTGCAAGAGTTTTCTGACCCATATTGGAAGTTAAGGTTAATTAGCATTTTATGAAGTATCACCTGCAATTTCTGTTATTACAGAATATAACATACTTAAAAATATATAAACCTAAGTATATATCTTAACATGTTATTTATAAAATAAATATTCACAGCCATCATTTGGGTCAAGAAATAAAAATTGCTAATAGCCCAGAAGCTTCTCCAAACCCCTGCATTACCCTTTCCCAATTGTATCATGTTTTAATTGGCCTCCTTTATAGCTGCAGGGTTTTTCCCCCTAACCTTTTGATATGCTCTCTCCCGTCCTCCCCAAATTGCCTATTTTATTAGAAGGTGGTAGCACCAGCCATGACCAGGAGAATAATAGAGGCTGAACTGGCCCTCCTCGTATTAGAAAGGTCTGAGAAAAGTACAAAGAGAGCCTCTTAACAGGCAGAGAAGTATCTTAAAGTCTGAGGAATAGAAAGCTGCCTTTGAATGAGAATGGTAATTTATACCAGTTCTTTTCTGTCAGGTCTCTAACTCCCTTCTTCTATCTGTATACATCAGATAACACCCACCCACCCATTTAGAAAGCCACCTAACAGGTAGATGTCACCCTCCTCTTTAGGAAGAAGGTATTTTATCAGGTAAAGAAGTATCTGATGCCAGACCTTTTGTCCCCCACCCTTCATGATAAACATTACCTTTTAGAACCCTTAATTTTACAATAAACATGGACATAGCCACACACAGTTGTTTTTTGGGGGAATAGATCATGCGTGAATCACAATAAAATTACTTAAAAGACATAGGAAGTATTGTGCTCTTTCGAGTTATGGTATTTTGATATAAAAGATTGACTTTTCTTTTGGAATCATCTATGATTCTAAATAGCCACCTTTCTAGGATAAGTAGAGGCAGAGAATAGTTGATAAGTTTTGTACAGAATATATTAGCTGGTACTTGCGCTAAGTCTTAAGTAATGTAGAGAGATTTAAAATGATCAACATATGTTACAGCTGGTATCATCTTCAAAATTCAAAGTACACATTTTTCCTTATCATGATTTTAATTTGTTTTTTAGTAGGTGCTACATTTACATGATCACATTAAGGCATATAAAAATGGATTCAGTGAAGAGTGTTCTTTATGCTTGTATTTGCTCTACTGGGTATCAGGGCCTTTTATTAAAGACAAATTGTGAATCTGGGGCAAAAATAGACTGATAGACCAATGGAAAGTGATATATGGTAGAAAGCCCAGAAACAGAGCCACACGAATCTGGGCATTTGATTTGGGACAAAGCGGCCCTGAAGAGCTGTGGTAAGGATGGCCTTTTCTACAAATGAAGCCAGGGCTTTGGCTAGCTGTGTGGGAGATATGTATAAAACACCAGGTGCATATGGATTTTAAATCAAAATCGAGAGGACAGAGTTTTAAATGAAGACTTCACTCTTACAGAATAGACTAGAAACAGGATTAACCTTTCCCTTCTTAAACATAAAACTGTCCTATCTGCCCCACCCCTCTTCCCCCTAGGAAATTCCAGAAACTGTGAAATCAGTTATTTACACTGAGAATTTTATTAAGCCGTAAAATATTATTTGCATAATTGAGAATACATTCATCGGATCTTCCTTTTCCCTTTTATATTAGATGGTATACATTCAATTATATAAAAGACCCAGGTGCCACTTTCTACTCTTATTTGTTAAACAATGCATTCACGTAAAACACATTTTCTTTAAAACCGTATTGCATAAAGCAGAAGTTTTACTGTGCTACCAAGCAAAAATTCATGCAAGTTTCAAAAAGTTAAGATATCTTATGTCTATATTCTTTCAGGGCAATTAAAGCATTTCAGGAGGTGCTTTATGTTGATCCCAGCTTTTGTCGAGCCAAGGAAATTCATTTACGACTTGGGCTTATGTTCAAAGTGAATACAGACTATGAGTCTAGTTTAAAGGTAGGTTATTGGATTTTTTTCCAAGATAAAATGTTTCATTTTGTGCACTTTTTGGGGGTAGGGTGGCGTGGGATGGGGAGTGGGTTGTTGTTAAGTATTAGAGCATTGAGAAATGTTGGAATTTATATTGGCATTGGCACTTCAAAAGAAAATTTGAAAATTTAGGTGAAAGAATTGTTTTACCAACTATGAACTGGGAGATACACAAGGCTGGGTTTCAGGGTACAAAGTAGTTATGATCCTAATACATAGGTAACTGATTATACCATTAAACGTGGTTTTTTCTTTAAAATTTTGATAGAAGTCTGTCATCAGGAAAGGGTGGAGGTTTCAGTCTGTTTGGACATCTACATCAGCCCACTCACTGTACATGACTGATCATCATAGAGGTCAGAAGGAGCTACTTATCTGTGATCCCATCCCGACTGTTTATTTGCATGGGTCTCACTAGAAATCTGTTGACCTCTACCAACAAGGCACATCTCATATCTAAATTAGTAAAAAACCGTATTCTCTGCAAGTCATTTGAATTGCCGGTTTGTGAATATAAACCTCTTTAGGAAAAGATTATACATTGTTGGTTAAATATTTTATGTGTTAATCAAAATTTGATATTTCTCCAATTTTTATTGAGTTTCTTGTGCTGTGTATGCTATCACCCTAGGTCTTACTGGGCCTTTCATGAAAATAGTGCTTTCCTGTGCAGTGAAAGCATTGCTCTTTGAGGGATTAGAAGAAGTTCTAGGAATAAAGTTTAAGTTCTTGTGAATTTATGACTGTAATGGTTGCCATGTTCTAAATACCTCCATTGCAGATTATTTTGATCCTCAGAGGAGGTGAGAGGGAGATAAAGAATGATAAAGAGACTTTATAGTAGGTTGTAATTTGAATTCACTATTGAGGTAGTACTTGAAGGTATTTTAAAAACTGCATCTAATTGTTTTAGACTTTTAAAGTAGACAGTTATGCAAATACTGTTTCTATCTTTCATGAGTTTTATAAAGAACAATGTTGATGATATGAAAGAATGATAAGCAGCCAAAAACACTAAAACAAGTAGATTGTGAAGTATTTTGATTATTACACAATTGTCAAAGGTAAGTGCAGTGAGGTGAATGATGCCAGGGTCTAATGAGGTAGTGTGGAGAATAAAGGAAGCATGAAAATGACCAGTTTTCCTCAAACGTAGAGCAGCACTTCTCAAAGAGTTGCCCCTTGAACAACATGGGGGTTATGGGCGCCAACCCCCACCTCCCCGCCCCAGTTGAAAACCTGCATTTAATAATTCCTCAACGATAGATCTACTAATAGCCTATTGTTGATTGGAAGCTTCACCGTTAACCTAAAAGATAACCTCAAGAGTTACTTAACATGTGTTTTGTATGTTATATGTATCGTACACAATATTCTTACAATAAAGAAAGCTAGATAGAGGAAAAAATGTTATTAAGAAAATCATAAGAAAAAAATACATTTATACTACTGTACTGTGTCAAAAACAATCCATATATACGTGGACCCATGCAACTCAAACCTGTGTTGTTCAAGAGTCGATTGTGTACTATGGGTTCTGAGTGGATTTAAAATGGAAAATAAGTTCAGATATGCTATCATGTATATTTTAACCTCCTCTTGGACATCCACCGTATATATTAATATATATATTAGCTAACAGAGTCTCTTAAAATGTCTTATAATACAAAAAAACTTGGTCGTTTTATAATATTGTCACAATATGACTATTACGTGTGGCAGAAGTGTTTTTGATAGCGTTTTGGTAAATGTTGCTATAATGTTTACTGTGTCATAGAATTTGTCTATCTCTGAACATCAGTCCAGTGGCGTTGTACAAACTTTGTGGTTGCAGAACTGTGTCTCCATGAAGGTGGCACTATTTAAAATCCTCTTTAATCAAGGGAAACAACAAGTGTTACTGCTTACTCAGGTTCAACAGAGACCTTTCCATGTACAACTTCTGTTTGTTCAGGCATAGTTCAAGGCTAACAAACCTTCAAGCCATAGCAGTATTAGCAAAATTGTTTTACCTAAGTAAGTACAGTTTTCTTGTTAAAATACTTGATATCATTCTGATGTTTATTTCATTTGTGTGAACATAGGAAAAAAAGAGTTTCAGGAACCCTTGCTATTTCTCTTCTCCATAATGAGAAGGTTGCCTTTGATGTTTATCTCATTTTGACTTTGGCATTTATTCAGGCTTCTCTCTCCCATATTCCTGTCTGTTTTCAGGAGAATTTAGGAATTTAGGAATCATCATTTTTAGTCGAGAAGGAGGTATTAGTATAGTATTCTAAGTGCTTAACATTTAGTGCAAATGAAGGTAGAAATCTGAAGGTCTCTCTCCCCTTAGGTGGCTAGCTAGCATTTTAGTTTCATATGGGTAGATGTGGCACGTCTGATGACTTTTTTCACTATGTGAAGCGGTTTCTTGGAAGCACGCTTTATTGGTATAGATGATTTGGGCTGCAAGCTCAGGAACTCTCAAATGAAGCTGGTTAAAATAACAATTAAAAAAAAAGTAGCTTGTATAATGTGAAGTACAACCTTCAGGATTGGTTAATTCAACTGATCCAAGGTTTCATCAAGGATTCATTTTTTTCCTTCTGTTTTGGCTTATTCTGAAGGATGTTTGCCAGGTCTAATCAAAGTGAAATGTAGAAAGCCCTAAAAACTCCACCAAAAAACTATTAGAGGTAATAAATGAATTCAGTAAAGTTGCAGGATGTAATCAAAGTGAGATGATTCATTTTTTATGTCTCCTCTAGAAAGATATTATAGAATAGTGGAATAGGTGCTTAGTACAGTGCTGGCATATGATACGTGCTCAGCAAATATCTGATCATCATGTCATAAAGAAGAAAGATCATGACTTCTTGTTGATGTCTTCAAAAAGACTTCATTTTGCAAAATGTCATTGGCCAGAAATGGGCCACATGGCCGTTCTCAGTTGATTTTTTTTTTCTTTTTTTTTAAACCAAAGATGTGGTTGCTCTTAGACCAGTTATGTCCAGATTTTGAGCCAGGCTCAGTTCCCTAAATACACTGTGCCTGGAATGAGGGGTGGGTAAAGCAAGTGGTATGGGGCAATGTGGACACTCTGTCCATTACAGATCAGGTCTCCTGCACCTCATTTTCTTTCTCCCTTACGCCTGAAGAGGCAGTATATACAGGTTGTCGATAATAAAATGCAGTTTATTTCCATAGTAGATTTCTTATTTTCACCTACACATGAAGTGGATTCCAGGGCCTCCTGTTTGATTTGTATCTCTGGTAGTAGCTTTTTTACCAAAATGTATCTCTGAAACAGATTCATTCTGGTGTGATACTATAGAAACAGCTCGCAGAGCTAGCACATTTGGTTTTAAAATGTGACCCTGCCATATGACTAATTGTGTGACCTTGGGCAAGATGCCTTACTCTTAAGTTCTGGTCCTCTCTCTACGTCTGTAGTACTAGAGTAACTGTCCCCATTCTACAAGATTATTGTAAAAATTTATATGCATATCAAAGTATCTGACATGTTTTTTTCAGTCTTCTCTTTTTAGTTCTCAGTTTGTCTACTATCTATCCAAAATTCCTCAGTTTGGGGCCAGTTTAGATACTGTTTGTGAAATCCATGTTCCCATCCTAGAATTTAATACTAGTATTTTTGTTACTCTGCTCATCCTCAGAAATGTGAAGTTAATGCCCAGCTTACTTTCCAGTCATATGGTGTTACTTTTCAGTTTGCCAGTAGAGATGTCATGGGTTTAGTGAGTGGTGGAGGTATCGGTTCTTCATTTATTAACTAGCTTAACATTATCTGAACCAGAGTCCATTCCAGGGTGACATTTCTACATGGCATTTGTTGTCTTTCTTCCTTGTTTCTTTTTTTTTTCCTTGTTTCTTTTTTTTTTAATGTTTTATTTATTTCTAGGAGAGAGAGAGAGAGAGAGACGGCGTGAGCAGGGGAGGGTCAGAGAGAGAGGGAGTCACAGACTGAAACAGGCTCCAGGCTCTGAGCTGGCAGTCAGCACAGAGCCCGACGCGGGGCTCGAACCCAGGAACCGTGAAATTATGACCTAAGTGAAAGTCGGACGCTTAACCGACTAAGCCACCCAGGCGCCACTTTTCTTCCTTGTTTCAGATGATATCCCCCGCAGGTGGATTTGGTTGCCTCTTTACGCCATATAATTAATTCAGGATTTTATTTCATTACTTTTTAATGGTGTTAATGATAATTGCTTATATTCGTTATAGATTTCAGGCAGTGCACAATCATTATTTCAATAAAAGTACACTAATTTTGACAAATAGTTTTACATAATGCCTCCAATTTTCACATCCTGACAGACTGTTAATTATTTCCTTCATGTGAAGGAAGGAAATGCAAAATAAGATGTAATGACACCCATATTCTTCAGTCAGTTAATGCCAGTGCATCTATTTCATTTAATGAAGATTATGTAGAAATTCTTAATATTTACATATTTAAGTTTCCCTAAATATGTCAACATTGGAACTTTTTTGGATTTGAAAGGTAAAGACTGGCTTTTTTAATGAGAACCTGTGGGTAATTGGCTAGATACCAGTATGAGTTCCCTTATAATTTGGTATTTAAGGATGGTGAGTGCTAATTTGAAAGGGTTACTGTGAAAGAGGAAGAAGAGAATTACGGAGACCATTCAGAGGAAATGGCTTGAACCCAAACGAGACGAGACGTGGATGCTTGGCATTTTACCAAGTGCTTAGTGTTTCTTGAATGGGTAAATGAAGTGCAAGAGGCTGTGAAATGAAACATGCCTCTCATAGGATGGGCTGGAAAACTGGAGGATGTGGGGAGAGGTTGGCTTTATTTTATCCCCTTTTTTAAAAAAAAAGTCTTTAATGTTTTATTTATTTCTGAGAGAGAGAGAGAGCGTGAGCAGGGGAGGGGCAGAAAGAGAGAGGGAGACACAGAATCCGAAGCAGGCTCCAGGCTCTGAGCTAGCCGGCAACAGAGAACCCGACCCGGGGCCCGAACCCACAAACCGTGAGATCATGACCTGAGCCGAAGTCGGATGCTTAACCGACCTAGCCACCCAGGCACCCCTATTTTATCACCTTTTAACACTTTTTTTTCCCTCTACAAACTGACAGTGTGTTTATTTTCCCTAAATGTTCCCATTCGCCAGTTTATTCGGCTTGTCTCCCTTCTACTGTCATATGTGACATGAAACCACTGGGTGAAGTAGCATTTCCACTTTCTTTTTACCTTACTCTTCTCCAGGAACTACTTCATTTCCAGGTGTTGGATTTGATCTTATACTCTATAGTCTCAGGACTTTTATTGTCTTATTTTTTACACCAAGGCGGAAGGAATAAGTAAAGGCACAAGAATATGTATTTCCTATTAGAAACCACTTTTGTAATCCGTGAAAATGCCTATCTTTTGTAATTTTATTTTTATTATTTTTAATAGTATTGTGCCAGTGTTAATTTCTTTTTAAATTTTTTTAAATGTTTATTTTGTTTTTGAGAGCGAGAGACAGGGCATGAGTGGGGGAGGGATAGAGAGAGAGAGAGAGAGAGAGAGAGAGAGAGAGAGAGAGAGAGAGAGATCAAGTAGGCTCCAGGGTCTGAGCTATCGACACAGAGCCTGACACGGGGCTGGAACTCAAAAACCACAAGATCATGACCTGAGCCAAAGTCAGACGCTTGACCAACTGAGCCACCCAGGCACCCCTATTTTATTTTTTTAATTAAAAATTAAAAACAAAAAACAAACCTTTTTAAAATTTATTTACTTTGAGAGAGAATCCCAAGCAAGCTCTGCACTGTCAGTGCAGAGCCTGATGTGGGGCCTTGAACTTATGAACTGTGAGATCATGACCTGAGCCGAAATCAAGAGTTAGTTGCCTAACCGACTGAACCACCCAGTCATCCGTAGAAATTTGTTTTTGTAATATAGAATACATAAATACATAAATTTATTTAATTAAGATACTGTGAACTCTATTATAAAAACACTTGCTGAGGGTTGCCTGGGTGGCTCAGTCGGTTGGGCATCTGACTTCGGCTCAGGTCGTGATCTCACAGTCTGTGAGTTCGAGCCCCGCGTCAGGCTCTGTGCTGACAGCTCGGAGCCTGGAGCCTGCTTTGGATTCTGTGTCTCCATCTCTCTCTGCCCCTCGCCTGCTCACTCTCTGTCTCTCTCAAAAATAAATAAACATTAAAAAAAAAAAAAAAAAAACTTGCTGAGAACTTGAATAGTAGCTGTTAAATTAATTTTAACCATGCCTTAAGTTTCTAAAACATCTGTAATATTTCTTTGTTGAAGGTGTAGCAGCATAGTCTTATTAATTCATTTGCTGATACTTCTCTATGGCTACCCCTGCCCTATTTAATATGAATATTTCATGATGCTCAATAGCTTGACTCTTCTAGCTGGCACTTAGAATATTTGAGTTCTTCAAAACTAGTTTTATTTAGATAGAATTGACATATTAACATTGTGTAAGTTTAAGGAGTACAACATCTTTTTGGGGATACATTTATATATTGCAATGTCATTACCATTGTAGCATTAGCTAGCACCTCTATCTCATCACATATTATCTTTTTTTTTTTTTGTGGTGAGAGCAATTAAGATCTAGTCTCTTAGCAACTTTGAAGTTTATAATACAGGATTTATTGACTATAATCTCTGTGCTGTGCATTAGATCTCTGAGACTTACTATCTACTAGTTGCAGGTTTGTGCCTTGAAACAACATCTCCCTAATTCTCACATTGGCAGTAGAACTTGACTTCACCTGAATGTAATATCAGTGTTCCTTTCGGCAAAGGATGGTCTGTCTATTTTTACTTACTTGTGGGCAAAAATCATTGCCCGGTTCTTTCCTTTTTCCTCTACTCTTCAACTTGTACTTTACTTTTTAATCTTTCCTAGATGCATTCTCTGATATGAGGTTATCTCCTAATTGGTGTGTCTAGCCACTTTGTACTGCTTTCTCCACTTCACTCTGCCAGCCCAGTTTTGTTTTGCCAATTGATACTCATTTCTGCCATGAGTTCTTCTGTTACATACCTTTAAGTGTGCAGTAGTATAAACAGTAGAAGTACTTTAGTTCCTCCAAAATACATGTTTGAAAAGGACATGACTGTTCATAGATGTGTAGTAACTATTCTCTCTGATACAGAGTGATTAGAGTGAGGCCAGGTTTCCCATTTCAGTTTTCTCTCCTCAAATATATTTTACCTGCAAGAAATCATTTCTAACAAAGAGCATATTTTTTTGCTGTTTACCCATAATAACTAGCTTTATGAAGCATTCAGTGTCTCTAATGCCACATCAAAAGAAAAAAAAAAGGGTGATGTTCCAAAACATCTTTTTATCCCCTTTGTAAAATATATATCATGTGCTCCTTGTATTTGTTATTGGTGTAAATATCAGTCTTACTGTGATATGAATACAAATTGTAGACTACCTGATTTAAAGAACTTGGAGAAGAAGTCATCCTGTATTCTGATCATTGGTGTACACAGATTAGACACATACTAGAATCAGTGTTTTAAAATTTCCGGTGAGTTCTATACCTGTACTTTTGTAAACTTCAATAGTAATGAGTTGGGAAACAAGTAGGACACTGGTACAGGAGAAAAGATGAGCAAGATCTGTGGGATAAATGGGTTCTCTGTGGGTGAAAGGATGAGAGGTGATATGTTCTGTAGATCTTAAAGAGTTAATAACGTAGTTCATTTATTAACTGATTCAGTGTGGGAATAGGATCCTCATGTATTGGCTTAAGTCACTTTTTTGTAGGTGATAAAGTAAGCAGCAGATTTGGGGATTGGGAGGTGGAAAGGCTTTGAATGGAAATGAGTCCTTTGGGAGTATATTGAATTGGAGGTACCTGAGGGATATCCGATATTGGTATAGCCAGATAGAAGTCTAGAGCCATAAAGAAGGGCTGTGAAAAGAAGAAATAAGATTTGGAACATCTTCAGTATTACAGTGTCTTTTGTGTGACCTTTTAAGGAAACTTTTGGAGGAGACCAGATTGGAAACTTCTTTTTTGAGAAGAGATTGCCAGGATCTGTTAGCTGTTAGTTACTGGCGTGCAGTAGAGTTTCTCCTCAAAACAGTTGTAATAACCTTGTATTACAGAGAATCCGAAGAGCTTGACTTTAAGGGCTTTGAAAGAACCTCAGTCAGATCAGCTTAGCCAGCAGTGTGACTCATAAGCCCTACCAGAACTTTCCAGGTTCAGCTCTGCATCTCACTTTCAGACACTAAGTCCCTAAAGTGCCATCACATCGCAGGACTTTCCCTAGGCTCATCCATTTATCATAGACTATTAGGTTTGGGAATGAAGTTGTTGGTTTTAATTTGTTCTCTTAGAATTGTGGCAGTCTGTTACAATGAAAAAGTAGACAATTACTTGCAAGCGTACACAACGTATCTTTTCTCCCTTAAAATGGTCTATAAAACCCTCTTTCATAAAGGCTGTGTAGAAATAAGTGATTTCCTCAGCTTGAAGTACCTCTCTTTTTTTTCCCCTCATCTATATCTTTTGGATTCCATCATGGAATTGTCTTTTAAACTGCTGCTGCTTCTTTTTTTAAAGATTATTTATTTTTTGAGAGAGACTCTGTGTGCGGGGGGCTAGGGGGAGAAAGGGAGAGAGAATCCCATGCAGGCTCCACGCTGCCCGTTCAGAGCCTGATGCAGGGCTCCATCCCCTGAACTTTGAGATCTTGACTCGAGCCAAAACCAAGAGTCCGACGCTTAACCTGTTGAACCACCCAGACAGTCCTGTCTTTTAAATTTCTGTTAGAACATTAATGTTGGTGGCCATGTATTCAGTTTTGTAGATGCATAGCCATAGCAGAGTGCCTGGCATTGCTGACATTTTATTCCTGAAAGGCCATGTCTACACTAATTGAATATACTCAACAGTATCAACTACTTGCCTACGTGGTCTGAAGTAAAGTTTTGGGGGGCAAGTACACAATTTAAAAACTAAAATAGTGAGGGGCGCCTGGGTGGCTTAGTCGGTTAAGCGTCTGACTTTCCCTTAGGTCATGATCTCGCGGTTTATGGGTTCGGGCCCCGCGTCGGGCTCTGTGCTGACTACCAGCTCAGAGCCTGGAGCCTGTTTCAGTCTGTGACTCCCTCTCTCTCTGACCCTCCCCTGCGCTGTCTCTCTCTCTCTCTCCTAGAAATAAATAAAAATATAAAAAAAAAAACCTAAAATAGTGGCATTTAACCCCAATGGTGCATTGCAGTACCTTATAGGAGCTTTTTTTCTGGTTCACAGGGTGTCAGCCCCACCCCACTGAGTCAGAACATCCAACATTGGGTCTGGAACCCAAACATTGCTCCACATTTTAATAATTTATACATACATAAAAAATTTCTTGATCATAAAAGCAAGTTCTATCACTGTCTTCAGGATTGGGACTGAAGGGCTCTATAATTGGAAAGATTCATGAGATAATCACAGACTTTACAGCTAGAAGAAAAACAATTTAAAGAGAAATAAAGTCTTGAAACTTGAATTTTCCATGTTAATTACATGAATATAGATTCTCTTCCTCCAGATAGAAATCAAGTCCCTTAGTCTTTATAAAGCAAAATGCTATGAAGTTATTTTGAAATATTGAACAAGTCAAAAGCTTCTAAAACAAAAGGTAACTTTGGTGATAAAGAGGTCAACAGAAATTATTATGAATAGAATTTTTTGTGAATTTGACCAGAAGTGCTCTATAAAAAGAAAATCACCATAACATTAAAAATATGTTAGGTAAATCTTGCTTGGAAATTAATTGTCTGTAGAATGCTTTCTGCCTTCAGGTCTGTATGTAGTCTTTGAACTGCAGAAGCCTCTACCACATAATAGCTATTTGTTTCGCCCAGCAGTAGTCAGTTTCAGTACTGCAGTATTTCCGTGTGGGGTGCAGATGTTTCCTAACAGCTTCTGTTGGTTGCAGGGATGGCTCCTGGCTGTTTTGCCATGGTATTTTCAGATCCTGGCGCTGATTATTTATAGTCCATAGTCCTTTCTGCTGGTTTGTATGTTCATAGGTCCATCTATTTTGCATCTGGTTTAGATACTAATCTCTTTTTTTAATGTTTTATTTATTTCTGAGAGAGAGAAAGAGAGACAGTGTGAGTAGGGGAGGTCAGAGAGAGAGGGAGACACAGAATCTGAAGCAGGCTCTAGGCACCGAGCTGTCAGCACAGAGCCTGACGTGGAGCTCGAACCCACGCACTGTGAGATCATGACCTGAGCTGAAGTCAGATGCTTAACCGACTGAACCCCCCAGGCACCCCCTGGTTTAGATACTAGAAATGAAACCGTGAGGTCATGTCATCCCCACCCTAGTCCCAATCTTCATTTAGTTTACTGGAAAGTGTGGCATGGTTTTTCTTTATATGGGGTAGTTTTATGTGACTTCATAGTTGCTGCTTATACTTCGTAATTATTCTGTAAATTCTTTCATTCTCACATGCACATGTTTGAATATGTGCTCTTTTGCCAAGTAATTTTTCTAATATTGTTGCTGTTTGAAAAAGTTTAATATTTCATGATGATGTGGGTTCGAAATGAGACATCAATGACTTCATTGGTGCTTTAAGGTTGGTTAATAATTATATAAACGTGGTACAGAACTGCTTCTGCCAGGTTTTATTGCAGGACCTTGCACATTGATAGATGAACTGGAGTCTAGGCAGTTCAAATTCTGCATCTCTCTGCTCTTTGGGGGATGTCATTGTAATGGTAAAACTAAAATACGGCCATCTTGAGGTGTGTTTTTCTTTAGGTCAGTTTGTATCCTTTGACGGCTCAGTGAGGAGAGGTCTGCTTGCTTGCTTTTATCTAAATCCTAATGTGTGCCAACAGGATAGACTAGACTTAGGAATGCCCACAGTCTGAATGTGTGGCTACTGGGCTCCTCTTTTTGCCTAGAGGAAGACAGTTGGTTACAAAGCATACTTTGCTTTCATAGTGCTCAGTTTTTATTTCCTTTATAGAAGTATAGTTGACATACGGTGTTAATACTAGATTCAGGTGCACCAGTACTCTTTAAAATAGTCTGCTATCTCGTGCTATGGTAGCACACTAAAGGGACGTTCGAGGGTATATACAATCTGCTTAGTAGGCCAAGGGAAAATAAAAGCAGTTCCTTGATTTTATTTTGTTTTGTTTTTAATAAAAGCAGTTCCTAAACTGCTCAGGTGTTGGATTTTTTTACCCCACTTAATCAACCATGGCAAAGAACTTTTCATTTGTTTCCTTGACCATTGTTTTCCTAGTGCCTGCTTTGTCTTAAGACAAATATTTGTCCTAAGACACTTGATAAATATTTGTTGAGTGGATTAAATATTTAATAATTAAGGGTTACAGTCATTTTGTTAGTGGTTTGTCCACTCAGAATATTACAACCCTTAAATTTTAAAGAGTACTGCAAATGTAGGCTAGCCTAAATATGCTTGAATATAACACACATTTGTGAAGGAATATGACCGCTACTGTGTTCCTACCAAACGATGCCTTCTCATCTTTCCTTCAGTGTAATACTGGGTAGCTGACACGAGATTAGTTTTGTTAATGGAGGGTTCTAGTTGGCCAAGTGCAGCTTTGTTTATTCTGTGTTGAAATACAGTACTGAAAGCTTGCTAATGATTATTTCTCTTGATAAAGCCTTTTTGAATTTACATCTGGAAGTTGCCATGAAGCATATCATTCAGTTTGTCTAGTAGTTAGAAGAAATATAACTATTTAGATATTTGGATTGTGGATAAGAGGGGGCTTATTGTGGTCAAAATATTTATTTCTTTATGGGTTTGTGCTTTGGCTCTTGATTATTTTTAATGCTAAAAACTTATAGAGAATCAGAAAATTTGAAATTTTTTTCAATGTTTTAAAAATTTTTTTTCAAAATTTGAAATGCTTTTCATCAGAATTCAAAGAGATTTACTTTTTTTATTTTTAACTTAAGGCTTTTATACCAACTCTAGTACTTGTTTTTCTTTCTTAGTTTATACACCAGATTTAATGTTGATAAAGTAGATGTCAAATGTCACCCAGTGTTCTTGATCATGATTTATGTTCTT
>JAESUZ010000314.1:35000-77500 GCA_017311185.1 Proteles cristata cristata
CATTATATCATGCTTTTACTAGAGGCAATTTCCTGAGAAGACATAAACGATTTCTGTTTTCTTTAAATGAAACTCAGGATTTAGTACTGAGCAGTGTATTTGCAGAATAAATGGTGAGAAGGTAACAAATGCAGCAATATTGTAGTTTCTAAAAGGAGGTTAGATTAGAAAAAAGTTCAACTCATCGATACATTTATTAAATGTTAATTTATACTTTTTCCTTAATTATATAGGCGTAAGGAAACACCTCATGTTCATTTTATTGGTTATATCTTATACCTTAAAGCTAACTCTCGTAACTCTATGTCTGTTTGAATGATAACTTTTGAGGGATGTTTCATAAACATTAGGCTAATTCTTTTGGTAAATCCTCATTTTATTCTACTCTGTTGAAGTGAAAACTCAGCTGTAGGTCCTTGCTCGTGCTTAGAGGAAGACAGCTACATCTGTAGAATGAGTACCACTGGGCAGGAAACTTCCTGTTGAATGCGAAGAGGATATTTGAACCATAACGAATACATCTTCAAGTTGACTGTGTCTGTGTCTCTGTATGTTGTTGAGAAGGGAAGTAGGATGGAGGGTAACCAGCATCCTGGTTTGCCTGGACTTTCTGTGCCATGAGGCTGGTTACTGTGATGGAAGGGAACATGCTTTATATAGAGATATTAGGCCATTATAGTTCAGTTGATTTGGGTAGTTTATTTTAGGCAGTCTGCGTGATTACATGATAGCCGTGGTAATGGCTGGTGTCTCACGGAGCACTAACAAATGTAGATTACCTACTTTGAGCCAGACATTATTACTATTTGAATACCATTCTCTTCTTATCTTTGCAAGGCTTATTTCTCTTGGAATTTTTAACGTCATCACATATTCGTGTACGCCACAGGCCTTGACTCTTCTTTGAAATCTTCCGTGTTACTTTATGATACTACAAAAGATCAGAAAATTATAGAAAGTAAAGTAAGCTTTTAAAAAATGTCTATATGAGATATTTCTATTTTATGGCACAGCTCATTTATGCAATTAAAAAGTAAGTAGATACACTTATTGCTTCTAGAGCTTTTTAAGAGGGGTTAATTACGGTTGGTGTTTTAAAAAGTAGAATCAAGGGGGGCGCCTGGGTGGCTTAGTCGGTTAAGCGTCCGACTTTCGCTTAGGTCATGATCTCGCGGTTCGTGGGTTCGAGCCCCGCGTCGGGCTCTGTGCTGACTGCCAGCTCAGGGCCTGGAGCGTGTTTCGGTCTGTGACTCCCTCTCTTTCTGACCCTCCCCTGCTCACGCTGTCTCTCTCTCCTAGAAATAAATAAAAAACATTTAAAAAAAAAAAAAAAAGTAGAATCATGGTGATGCGAGACTTCATTATATGTTGGTCCCTCGGGATAAAATTGTTTCCTCTAGATTTAATTAATTCTAAAAATAACATAATTTCTGAATTAAGTTGAATTTCAGAACCTTTTATGGCAATATTTGTTAAAAATTTCCACTTCTAATTGAGACTTGTCTAGTGGAGCTTTTTTTAGTTGTATGGTTATGTTTCAGTTGAAGAGGATTTTTAACAAATATGTGGTGGCTTTCACACTACAAAAGATGACACTGGATTTAGTAATTTGTTGGCTACGGAGGCCGTAGATGGAGGGCCTAGGGATGAGCTTGGAGGGAGTTAGGGGATGCTAGCTAGTTCTTTTCTTCCTTATCACCTTTATTAGAGGGGTAAGAAGATCAGAGAGATGAGCATAGTTTTCCCATTCCTTCTGCATTCTCTTAACCTGTAACCCAGTCTCCCTCCAGTGATGTAGTGAGGTGAGATTTGGACTTGAATCTTAAGGAGAGCTGTGTTGGAAAAGGGACGTGGAGAATAAGAAAAGCCCTCAACAGATATAGGTGAAGGGGATATCTCTGTATGTAGAAATTTTACTATTATTCTGTGTTTTTCACAGAAAGCTGATGTTCATCGTCCAAAGATATTTTTGTTTTTCCTCATCTCTGGTTAATATGTGACATTTAATGATTACTTATGGAGAGAGATGTAGTATTTACTTTCGATCCAAAGATGTTGTTTGGTTTTAAAGTTCATTATATATTTCATCTGTTTGTTTTGCTCTTTATGGTTACTTTGTCTAGTTCTTCCCAGGCGCTGGTCTAGGGAACAGGTATTGGCATCTCTTGCAGAACCCATTAAAAAGGCAGCCTTCTCGGCCTTGCCCCAGGCTCACTGAATCATAATCTTAGCAATCTCTATTTTTAACAAGCCTCCCAGGTGAATCTTATCGTTAGGAGAATCCGTGAGAGCGTTAGTTCATCGTGCATCCCTCAGTGAGGACTTGATGATAGCCGTGTGGACCTGGTTTTCAAAGGTCCTCATAAACATTTTGCCTATAAATTTGATAGGCTCCCAGACTCTTTGCAATCCGGCTGTGAAATCCAGGTAGATAGAACATTTAAGAAAGAGATTTGCCGTTGAAGAATGAAAATTATGGTATTAAAGTAGCTAGAATCCAGTTTTGATTCCTAGTTCCTTGTTGCTTTTGTTGAATCATTCATACTTTGGCGATGCAGTATATCAAGAAGAGCTGCAAACAGAAGCTGAAATACATTTTTGTTTGATTTTCAAGACATACTTGTTAATCTTGTGACTGTTTACTATTCTTGCCTTCTAAGTGGTTTGTCCTTTATTTTCCTCCCTAAATAATTCTGAAGAACTGATAGAGAAATGCAACAATTCCATTTCCTCCATTTCCTATACTGACTTTACTATATTGTATTGATTTGGAACTCAGTTTTTAAAGTACCAGTTTATAAAATAGATTTATAAAGAGTTTTCTCTGTTTGCTTAATCTTACAGTTTTGAACTTTGTAAGGAATATACTCGCTTGCTGTAGGTTTTAATGTTAATTTTAATAATTAAACTGACAAATTTTGATATTGACCAACAATGAATACATGTAGCACATGTAGCTGCTTCTGTCATGCTCTTCAGTGTTTTTGCTGGTGTATTCTGTTTTATTAAAAATAAAAGTTATGTTCTATTATTACTTAAATCTCTATAGTGTAGACTGTGCTTATGTTTGACGTTTTATACTATTTAATTTACCCCACACTACTCTGTTGGTATTGATTTTTATTTTCTGTCATCTTTGCAGTTCAATTTCACATTGCCCACTTATATGAAACCCAGGTAAGTGTTTTAACTTACGTTACTTAAACAAATGTGATCACCCATAAGTGA
The DNA here is from genome assembly GCA_017311185.1 of Proteles cristata cristata. Lineage (NCBI taxonomy): Eukaryota > Metazoa > Chordata > Mammalia > Carnivora > Hyaenidae > Proteles > Proteles cristata. Next base: position 38,229 of record JAESUZ010000314.1, read on the forward strand.
ATTCAGGCATACATATATTTTAATGGGATTCTGGACATTATTTCCTTCATATATTTTATATTCAATAAATGTGATCAAGATTTTGCTTAGTGAAACAGTACTTGCTGTGTATGAAGAAGTTTCATTTAATGTTTTGCCTCCGAACTTTGAACCATCTGTAGCTTTAAATGACTGTATTCAAGTTTTCTCTTATTCTTTTTTTCCTATTATGTTTTTTAAATGTTTATTTTTGAGAGACAGAGCACAATTGGGGGGGCAGAGGGAGAGGGAGACTCAGAATCTGGAGCCTGCTCCAGGCTCTGAGCTGTTGGCACAGAGCCTGGCACGGAGCTTGAACTCACAAGCCATGTGAGATCATGACCTTAATCGACTGAGTCACCCAGGTGCCCCAAGTTTTTTCTTATTCTTAATGTAGAATGCCTAGTTTTCTTTGCAAACTGTTTATAGATGGTTGTTGTAATGCATTGCTTTTTAGTTCTACTTTTTCTTAAGCTTGAAATGTCCCTTCCACATGTCACTATTTAAAAGCCATATTAGGGTCATCTCTTGATCTCATTACCAATATTTTTATGGTTTGCAGATAAAAGGTATAACACATAGACATTTACTCCAGGCAGTAGGATGGAAAATCAGTTATAAGTTGATATGAGAGTAAAATAGTGAGTAATCAGTTTACCAAAATATCACTTGTATAATGCTTTTTAGGAGAAAAAATACTGTTACATTTGTGCATCCATTTTGTAAGGTCTGTTTAGCTTCAGTGCCACCATGGAAGGCTTGAAAAAATTAACATCAGATTCCTGGACACTTCTGTCTGCTGTGTGCCCCCTTCCCCTCACAGTGTGTGTGCCCTAGCAGTAAGAATTTATGCATCCTACTAATCTAGGGGATTTTATCAACCTCGAGAAGATGCATGTGAGAATTACATCAGCCTGTAGATCAGTCTTCACCTCCCAATGCTAATCCCAGTCTCCTGCCAACCCCCTGATTTTTGCCAGATCAGCAAGGGCCCCAGGGGAAATCAGCTTCCGCTCCAAAGTTGTTCTTTCCTTGGAGTCTTGGCTCTTTCTGTTCTCATTACCTCAGGATCTCTCTGCTGCCTTCAAGATGAGAAGTTCTGATTTTTTCCCCTAAACTTTTCTACTACTTAGTGAGATTACAGGCCTGGTACTAGCCAAAGCTGAAGTTTTCTCACTTTTATTTTTAATGAGAGGTTTTGCTGGTGGTGGAATTCTATGTTATTTGACCACTTGGAATTTACATTCCATTGTCTTCTGGCTTTCATTGTTTCTCATGAGAAGTTTTCTGTTAGTGTCAATTTTTTAATCTTGTAAAGGTAATGTGGGGACAGGGCCCTCCCTCCATTGGTTCTTCCATTTGATAAATTTTAGTTCCCACTAAGATGAAATGAAACCAAACCAGAAGAACAAAATTCATGGCAAGGAGAGCGTGTAATTATTAGGCAACAAAAGATGGCACTGTAAGCATATGAAAAAGATGGAAAAATCTCTATTCCAGTACTTAAAACAAGGGTTTTTATTTTCAGATGAAAAAGTAAGAAAAGCAAAAATGCCTTCCTCCCTCCCCATAGAAAGTAATTTTTTTGTAGTTCAGCTGATTTGTAGGAATATTTATTTATGAATATGGAATTTTGAAATGTAAATTTAAGTAGTCATATATGGTTAGTGGCTATTGCTGGGTATCCAAAATAGTTCAGTTACAGTTTCTTTATATAAGAAATCTTCCTCCTAATCAATGTAGAAATAATTTCGTATCACTTTACAAATCCTGAGGCCCTATCCCCACATTACCTTTACAGGATTAAACAATAAGACTGTGATAAAGACAGAAAAGTGAGGGAATACTTTTTAACAAGAGTGGTTAAGGAAGGCCTCTGAGCAGGAGCTATTTGGGCTGAGCCCCCCAAAATTTTTGGTTAAATTTAATCATAAATCTGGGTCAGGGTTACTTTAGTTTTCAGCTTTAAAAAAAAAATGTTTTATTTTTGAGAGAGAGCGAGCGAGAGAGAGCGCATGTCCATGCATGAGTTTGGGGAGAGGCAGAGAGAATGGGGGACAGAGGATCTGAAGCAGGCTCTGCATTGACAGGACAGAGCCCCATGTGGGACTCTACTCACGGACTATGAGATCATGATCTGAGCCAAAGTTAGACGATTAACCAACTGAGCCACCCAGGTGCCCCTCAACTTTATTGAGGTATAATTGACAAATAAAATAAACTGCACAATGTGATGATTTGATATATATATACATTGTGTGAAAGGGTTTCTGCCATTGAGTAAATTAACACACCTGTCACCTCACCTACCTCTCCCCACCCCCACTAAGATTCTACATATAAGTGATACCATAAAGTATTTGTCTTTCTCTGTCTGGCTTATTTCACTTAGCATAATGCCTTCCACGTTCATCCATATTGTTGCAAATGACAGAATTTCCTTCTTTTTTAAGGCTGGAATACTATTCCATTGTATTTGTATACCACATTTTTTTCACCTATCTTTTCACCAACTCTTAGGCTGTTTCCATGCCTTGGCTATTGCCAGTAATGCTGCATTGAGCATGGGAATGCAGATATCTTTTTGTGATAACGGTTTTGTTTCCTTTGAAAATAATCCAGAAGTGGGATTGCTGGATGATACAGTAGTTCTGTTTAGGTATGGATAATTTTAAAGGAATGTCATCTCCCACACACCTGTTCTTACTAGATTTAAACATTAGATTCTCATATGTTGCTCTGTATATTGTCATACCATCTCTAAATATAGTTTTCTCTGTATAATGTCATATGTTCAAGTTTAGACATGTCATATTATGAATTATTTTTGGAAAGTTCTATCAATTATTCTCTCACATTCACATTTAAATTCCAGTTAGTCAACATACAGTGTAATATTTGTTTCAGGTGTACAGTATAGTGATTCAGCACTTCCATACAACTTGGGGTGTTCATCATAGGATGGTTTAACTCCCCCTCCCCCCCTTCCCTTCTGGTAACCATCAGTTTTCTATAGTTAAAAGTTTGTTTCTTGGTTTGCCTCTCCCTTCCTTTTTTCCTTTGCTTGTTTGTTTCTTAAATTCCACTTAGGAGATCCGGTATTTGTCTTTCTCTGACTGACTTATTTCGTTTAGCATAATACTCTCTAGCTCCATCCACATTGTTACCAATGACAAGATTCCATTTTCTTTTATGGTTGAATAATATTCCATAGTATTTATATATATACCACATCTTCATCCATTCATGGATGGATACTTGTACTGTTTCCATAATTTGGCTACTGTAGATAATGTTGCTTTACACATAGGGGTGCATGTATCTGAATTAGTATTTTGTATTCTTTGGGTGAATACTTAGTAGTGCAATTGGGGGATGGTAGGGTACTTCTATTTTTAACTTTTTGAGGACCCTCCATACTGTTTTCCAGAGTGGCTGTACCAGTGTGCATTCCCACCAATAGCACAAGAGGGTTCCCGTTTCTCCACATCCTCGCCAGTGCCTTTTGTTTCTTGTATTGTTGATTTTAGCCATTCTGACAGGTGTGAGGTAATCTCTCATTGTAGTTTTGATTTGCATTTCCTTGGTGATGAGAAATGTTGAGCATCTTTTCATGTGTCTTTAGGCCATTTGTGTGTCTTCTTTGGAAAAACGTGTATTCATGTCTTCTGCCCATTTTTTGATTGGATACTTTGGGGTGCTTATTGTATAAGATCTTTGTATATTTTGGATAGTAAACCTTTATCAGATGTGTCATTTGCAAATATCTTCTCCCATTCCATAGGTTGCCTTTTAGTTCTAATGATTGTTCCCTTTGCTCTGGAGAAACTTTTTAGTTTGATGTAGTCCCAGTAGTTTATTTCTGCTTTTGTTTCCCTTGCCTCATGAGACCTATCTAGTAGAAAGTTGCTACAGCTGATGTCAAGGAAATTACTGCCTGTGCTTTCTTCAAGGACTCTTATGATTTCAGGTCTCACACTTAGGTCTTTAATCCATTTCGAATTTATCTTTGTGTATGGTGAAAGAGAATGGTCCAGGTTTTGCATGTTGTTCAATTTTCCCAGCACCATTTGTTAAAGAGACTGTCTTTTCCCATTGGATATTCTTTCCTGCTTGTCCATATAATTTTGGGTTCATTTCTGAGTTTTTATTCTGTTCTGTTAATAATTTGTGTCTACTTTTGTGCCAGTACCGTACTGTTTTGATCACTGCAGCTTTGAAATGTAAAAGTCCAGAATTATGATGCCTCCAGCTTTGCTTTTCTTTGACTATTCTTTGGTCTTTAGTGGTTTCCTACAAATTTTAGGATTGATTGTTCCAACTCTCTGAAAAAAGCTGTTGGTGTTTTCATAAGGATTGTATTAAATTTGTAGATTGCTTTGGGTGTTATAGGCATTTAAAAAATATTTGTTCTTATCCTTAAGCATGACATGTCTTTCCATTTCTTTGTGTTATCTTCAGTTTCTTTCATCAGTATTTTACAGTTTTCGGGTACAGGTCTTTTACCTCTTTGGTTAGGTATATTTGTAGGTATCTTGTTTCTGGTGCATTGTAAATGAAATTGATTCCTTCATTTCTCTTTCTGCTGCTCATTTTTGGTGTATAGCAATGGACCAGAGTTTTGTACGTTGGTTTTGTATCCTACAATTTTACTGACTTTATCAGTTTTTGCAGTTTTTTTGATGGACTCTCTTGGGTTTTTCTATATACAGTACCATGTCATCTGCAAATAGGATGTCTTTTATTTCTTTTTATTGACTAATGGTATGTTTAACAGAAGTGGTGAGAGTGGACATCCCTGTCTTGTTCCTACTGTAGAAGAAAGGCTCTCAGGTTTTCTTCATTTAGGGTGATGTTAAGTGTGGGGTTTTGATATATGGCCTTTATTGTGTTGAGGTGTGTTTCCTCTAAACCTGCTTTTTTTGAGGGATTTTTATCGTGAATTGATGTTGTACTTTATCAGATGCTTTTTCTGCATCTACTGAAATAATATTGTAGTTCTACTTTCTCTTGCTAATGTGATCTATCACATTGATTTGTGAATATTGAACCACCCTTGCAACTGAGGAATAAATCCCACTTGATCATGCTTAATGATTTTTTAAATTTTATTTATTGTTTTTACTGTATTGTTGGGTTTGGTTTGCTAGTTATTTTGTTGAGGATTTTTCATCTGTATGCATCAGAGATATTGGTCTGTAGTTCTCTTTTTTGGTTATGTCTATCTGGTTTTGGTATCTGGTTAATGCTGCTCTCATGTAATAAATTTAGAGGTTTTACTTCCTTTTCTCTTTTTTGGAATTCTTTGAAGGGAACGCTTCTTAAAATGCTTTGTAGAATTCACCTGTGAATTCATCTTGTCCTGTACTTTGTTTGGGGGAGTTTTTTGATTACTGATTAAATTTCTTTGCTGGATCAGTCTATTCGTATTTTCTGTTTCTTCTTGTATCAAGTTTGGCAATTTGTATCTAGGAATTTATTTCTTCCAGGTTATCTGATTTGTTGGCATATAGTTTTTCATAATAATAATCATAGTTGTATTTCTGTGGTGTGGGTTGTTATTTCTCCTGTCTCATTTGTGATTTTATTTTTTTTATTATTTTTAAAAATGTTTTAAAAGACTTTTTTATGTTTATTTTTGAGAGATAGATGGATATGGGGGAGGGGCAGAGAGGGGGAGACAGAAGATCTGAAGCAGGCTCTGTGCTGACAGCACAGAGTCTGATGCAGAGCTTGAATTCCAAATCATGAGATCATGAACTGAGCCAAAGTTGGACTCTTAACTGACAGAGCCACCCACGTGCCCCTCATTTGTGATTGTGTGTGTGTGTGTGTGTGTATGCATTCTCTCTTTGATGAAACTGGCTAGAGATTAATAAATTTTACAGTTTTTTCCCAAGAACCAACCCCTGGTTTCATTGATCTCTATTGGTGTTTTAGTTTCTATATCATTTATATCTGCTCTAATTTTTATTATTTTCTTCCTTCTGCTGCCTTTAGGCTTCATTTACTGTTCCTTTCCTAGCTCTTTTAGGTAGAAGCCTAGGTTGTTTATTTGAGAGTTTTCTTCTTGAGGTAGGCTTGTGTATTGCTATATATATATATATATATATATATATATACACATACATACACATACACACACACACTTCCCCCTTAGAAATCCTTTTGCTGCATCCCAAAGTTTTGGGGCTGTTGTGTTTTCATTTTCATTTGTTTCATATATTTTTCATTTTTTGTTTCATATATTTTTCATTTCTTCTTTGATTTACCAGTTGACCCATTCATTGTTTAGTATCATGTTACTTAACCTGCATGTATTTGTGGTCTTTCCAGAATTTTTCTTGTTTTTCCTGTGGTTGACTTCTAGCTTCATAGTATTGTGGTCAGAGAGGGAGCATGGGGTGACTTTGATCTTCTGGAATTTGTTGAGTCCTGTCTTGTGGCCTAATATGTGATCTGTTTTGCAGAGTGTTCCAGGTGCACTTGAATAGAATGTGAATTCTGCTGTTTTAGGATGAAATGTTCTGAATGTATCTGTTAAATCCATCTGATCCATTGTATCCTTCAAAGTCAGTTTCCTTGTTGATTTTCTGTTTAGATGATTATCTGTTCATTGATGTAAGTGGGGCGTTAAAGTCCCCTATTATTATGGATTAGTTTCTTTATGTTTGTTATTGTGTTTTCAAGTCTAGTTTGTCCAATATAAGCATTGTTACTCAGACTTTCTTTTGACATTCGTTTGCACGATAAATGCTTTTCACCCCCTCAGTTTCAGTCTGCATGTGTTTTTTTTTTTTTTTTTTAAGTCTAAAATGAGTCTCTTATAGGCAATATATAGATGGGTTTTGTTCTTTTAGCCACCCGATGGCTTTTGATTAGAGCGTTTAGTCATTTACATTCAAAGTAATTATTGATAGATATGTATTTATTGCCATTTTATTACTTGTGTTTGTTTCTGGAGATTTTCTCTGATCCTTTCTTTCATGGTTTGCTGGTTTTCTTTAGTGACTTATTTGGATTCCTTTTTATTCATTGCATATCTATTACTGTTCTTTTACTTGTGGTTATCACTAGGTTAACACATAACAACCTCTTCTGTTTATAACTGTCTCTATTAAGTTGATGATCGTTTAAGTTTGAACCCATTCTTTACTCTCATCCTCATTTTAGGTATATCTTGTTATATTTTACATCCTTTTAGTTTCTGGGTTCCTTGACTGAGTTTTTAATAGAAATCTTCATTTTTGCTGCTTTTGTGTTTCCTATCTTCATACTGTCACTTTTGGCTTTTCTTTTCCACTCACAGAGTCCCGTTGAGTATTTCTTGGAGGAGTGGCTTAGTGATCACAAACTACTTTAGTTTTTGTTTGTCTGTCAAACCCTTTATCTTCTTCTATTTTGAATGTTAGCCTTACTGATAGAGTATTCTTGGCGGCAAATTTTTCCCTCTCACCATTTTGAATATATTATGCCAGTCCCTTCTTGCTTGGAGAGTTTCTGCTGAAAAATCTGCTTGATAGCCTCATCGGTTTTCCATTATAAGTAACTGTCTTATTTTGTCTTGTTGTTTTAATTTTTTTTTTTTTTTTTTTACTTATCACTACATTTGCCATTTTAATTATAATGTTTCTTGGTATGGGTCTGCTTTTGTTGATTTTGATGGAGTCACTGAGTTCCCTACGTCTATTCCCGTGTTGCATAATTATTCTTTCTCTCTTTTGTTCAGCTTCATTACTCTCCATTACTTAGTCTTCTTAGTCATTAATTCGTTCCTCTGCTTCTTCCAGCCTGCTCTTCATTGTGTCAGGCCTGTTTCTAATCTCATTTATTGTACTCTTCATCTCTGATTGATTCTAACTTTTCTATTTCTGTGCGAAGGGTCCTAGTGATGTCTTCCATTCTTTTCTCATGTCCAGTTAGTATCCTTGTGATCATTGATTTCAGTTCTCCATCAGTTCTGTTTCACCTAGATCTCTGGCCATGGCATTATCTTGTTCTTTCATTTGGGATAAATTCCTCTGTCTTCTCATTTTGTCTAAGTCTCTGCCTTCTTTTGTGTTAGAAAAGCCATTTGTGTCTCATGTTCTGGAACTTAATGGCCTTATGAAGAAGATGTCACATAGTGTCCAGGGCCTGGCACTTTAGGGAATGTATCCACTGTGCGCTGCGTGCACTCTGCTATTGTGTTGTGGCTGCTCTCTCCTTCAGGCAGTCATCTGCAGAGGCATTCTTTGCTTGTTGTGGGCAGTTTGTGTCCCTGGCCTGAATGTAGCAAGTTTTAATTAACGAGGTGTGCCCTGGTCTGCTTGTGAAATGAGACCTGTCATCACCTCCACTGGAACTGAGGCCCTGCAGAACTTTGTGGTCAGGACATGTGGTATAGCAGGGGTTTGTGCTGGTCTTCTGGGGGAGGGGCCCATGCTACTGGGGCTGAGGTTAAGTGTGACTGATAAAGAACAGTTCCACTGGAGCGCAGGGGGGTGGGGCTTAATGTAAGTAATTTAGATAGCTAGTATCCCTGTTGTACTGGTTCTTGGTAGTGGCTCTGTGCTTATGCTGAGTGGTGGGGGTGCGAGGGGAGAATGGTGTCAGCCAGCTACTTTGTTCCCGGAGACATCGCTCAGTGAACACTGCCTCCCATGGGCACACTCTGAGAGGAGCAAATTATCTCCCCACTGCGTTCCTCAAGCGCTCTTCAGATAGCTGTTTCCATATTGTGTGTGCCTGGGTTATTTACCTGCCTCCTCTCCAAGAGCAGTCCAACCCAGCCCACTGATAACTTTAAAGTTTGGATTTAAGCCCATCTGGTTTCAAGAACTCATGAAATTCAGCCCCTTTCATTTTCCATTCCAGTGGCAATAGGGACATATTCTCCTTGTGTATTCCCATATGCTCTGATCTCACTCTCTTGCTCTTCTCTCCAGCCACAACTCTCTCCCCTCTGCAGCAACCAATATCCATTTTTCCTCTAAATCATGTCTGCACTTTCTACCTTATTTGATGTGACCTCTTCCCTATCTTTAGTTGTGGAGTTTGTTCTGCCAGTCTTCAGGTTGATTTCTGGTGCATTTAGGATGATTTGTACAAAGTTACCTATTTGTGTTGGTGGGAGGAAGCAAGTCAAGGGTTCTCCTACTTGGCTACCATCTTCAAGGGAAGTCCTATATCAGTTATTTAATTTAGCTTTCCCATTTGTTTATTTATACATTACATCCATCCATCCATCCATCCATCCATCCAAGTTAATTAGCATATAGTGCAATAATGATTTCAGGAGTAGAATCCAGTGATTCATCTCCTACATAAAACACCCAGTGCTCATCCCAGCAAGTGTCCTTAATGGCCCTTGCCCATTTACCTCATCCCCCCCCCCAACAACCTCTCCAGTACCCTCAGTTCTCAATATTTAAGAGTCTCTTATGTTTTGCTCCCTCTCCCTGTTTTTATATTATTTTTGTTTCCCTTCCCTTGTGTTCATCTGTTTTGTATCTTAAATTCCACATATGAGTGAAGTCATATGATATTTGTCTTTCTCTATCTTATTTTGCTTAGCATTAAACTCTCCAGTTCCATCCATGTTGTTGCAAATGGCAAGATTTCATTATTTTTTATGGCTTAGTAATATTCCTGTGTGTGTGTGTGTGTGTGTGTGTGTGTGTGTGTGTGTACACGTACACACACATACATACATACATACATACATACATACATACATACATACCATGTCTTCTTTATCCATTTATCTGTCGATGGACATTTGGACCCTTTCCATACTTTGGCTATTGTTGATAGCACTGCTCTAAACATTGGGGTGCATGTGTCCCTTCAAAACAGCACACCTGCATCCTTTGGGTAAATACCTAGTAGTACGATTGCTGGGTCATAGGTTAGTTCAATTTTTAAGTTTAGAGCAACCTCTATACTGTTTTCCAGAGTGGCTGCACCAGTTTGCATTCCCGCCAGCAGTGCAGAAAGGCCCCTCTTTCTCCTGCCATCCTCCTGAACATCTCTTGTTGCCTGAGTTGTTAATGTTAGCCATTCTGACAGGTGTGAGGTGGTCTTATTTTGGTTTTCATTTGTATTTTCCTGATGATGAGTGATGTTGAGCATTTTTTCATGTCTCTGTTAGCCAGCTGGATGTCTTCTTGGAAAAGTGTCTCTATTCATGTCTTCTGCCCATTTCTTCACTTGATTATTTGTCTTTTGGGTGTTGAGTTTATAGATTTTGGATACTAACCCTTTATCTTATATGCCATGTGCAAATATCTTCTCCCATTCAGTTGGCGGCCCTTTTCTTTTTGCTGATTTTTACCTTCGCCGTGCAGAAAGAAAGAAGCTTTTTATCTTGACGAGGTTCCAGTAGTTAATTTTTGCTTTTGTTTCCCTTGCCTGAAGTTGCTGCAGCTGAGGTCAAAGAGGTTTTTGCCTGGTTTCTCTTTGAGGATTTTGATGGCTTCCTGTCTTACACTTAAGTCTTTCATCCTTTTTGAGTTTATTTTTGTGTATGGTGTAAGAGAGTGGTCCGGGTTCCCTCTTCTGCAGGTCACTGTCCAGTTTTCCTAGCACCATTTGCTGAAGAGAGACTGTCTTTATTCCACTGGATACTCTTCCTTGCTTTGGCAAAGATGAGTTGACTATACGTTTGTGGGTCCATTTCTGTGGGCCCATTTATGGATTCTCTGTTCTGTTAAGTGTTTTTGTGCCAGTGCCATACTGTCTTGATGATGATGGCTTTGTAACATACCTCGAAGTCTGGAATTGTAGCTTTCCCATTTTATTAGCTGAGACCCATAGAACTACTTTTTTCTAAAATTTTTAAATATTTATTATTTTTTAGAGAGAGAGAGAAAACGAGAACACAAGCTGGGGAGGGGGCAGCGAGAGGGAGACACAGAATGTGAAGCAGGCTCCAGGCTCTGAGCTGTCAGCACAGAGCCCGATGTGGGGCTCAAACTCACGAACTATGAGATCATGTCAGACACTTAACCAACTGAGCCACCCAGGTGCCCCATAGAACCATGTTTTTTCCTAATAATAATAGTGTTAATTGGCCTTTATCCCCCCCCTTGAATTTAATTAAATAACTTGAACAGTTTGCCATCTAAATTAGAATTATTAATTATTGTTATAATAATAATAAAAATAAAGTGTAATTATTATCCTAATTATCTAAATAGTAGCCTTCAGTGAGTTGAGTAACTCTTTTTTTTTGTTAAATTTTTATTTATTTTTGAGACAGAGAGACAGAGCTTGAGGTAGGGAGGGTCAGAGAAAGCAGGAGACACAGAATCTGAAGCAAGTTCCAGGCTCTCAGCTGTCAGCACAGAGCCCGACCGAACCCACAAACTGTGAGATCATGACCTGAGCCAAAGTTGGACGCTTAACCCACTGAGCCACCCCGACGTCGCAAGTGTCTGGCTCTCGATGTCAGGCTCCACACTGACAGTGTAGAGCCTGTGTGGGATTGTTGTGCTGCTATCACTGTCCCTTTCTCTGCCCGTGCCTTGTTCACATGCGTGCATGTGTGTGTACAGTTGCTCTCTGTCTCTCTCAAAATAAGAAAATAAGCACTAAAAAAGAATTTTTATTAGCCTTTATAGATGAAAGATACAGAATTTTCCCATTAATTTTATTTAAAAATTTTTTTAAATAGTTTGTTTATTTTTGAAACACAGAGAGACAGAACATGAGTGGGGGATGGTCAGAGAGTGAGACACAGAATCTGAAATAGTCTCCAGGCTCTGAGCTGTCAGCACAGAGCCCGATGTGGGGCTCAAACCCACGAACCCCGAGATCATGACCTGAGCTGAAGTCGGACACTCAACCAGTTGAGCCACGCAGGGACCCCTCCCTCTAATTTTGTTATTAAGGCATTACTTATTTTTGAATAGATAACCCAAAATGAAAGTGCCTGAAAGAATACTCACTGAAGTCTCATCCTCATTCCTTTTCTGTAACAAACTATTCCACTCCCCAAAGGTCCTAGTGTTTTTCATATCCTTCCAGAGAAATCCTTGTATATATAAGCAAATCCATATACGTGTTTGCACATATATTAGTTTTTCTTTATTTTATTGAAGCATTAGCCAATCACGTATATTTTTTCTCTATCTTGTTTAAATTGTTTCTTTAAGTTAGTATTATATTTTGGAAAACATTCCGTTAGTACATGTGAAGCTGTATTATTTCCCTTTACACAGGTGTACTGTAACTAATTTAACTGTTTCCCCCCTTGAGGGATAGTTACAAATAATGTTATTAAGAATACCACTGTCTATAAGAATCATTAGTTTCATTTTTATCATTCACTTCTAATCATCTGGCATTAGTTTATTACAAAAGCACTGTAGATTGGCTTCACTTATGTGTATTATAGAAATACAAAAATTCTGAAGAAAGAAGAATTCCAGTTGATTTTTAAAGATGCATTAAGTATGCCATGAACATGTAGGATTTATTCCATGAATAAAGGATGATTCAATGTAAGGAAATCTGTTAACAAAACAAAAATCAGTGTAAGGAAAACTAACTGTATTGTGAGGAAGGAAAAAGATTTTTTAAAACAAATGAACAATGTGAAAAAGAAAGCAAAACCATAAACCTAATTAATAGGTCAGAATCTTCGTATTCTCAAAAAATTGACAAAATAGATAATCCACAAGGTAAACTTGATCAAGGGAATAAAAGGAAGCACATATACAAAGATCACCATGGGGCGCCTGGGTGGCTCAGGCGGTTAAGCGTCTGACTTCAGCTCAGGTCATGATCTCATGGTTCGTGGGTTTGAGCCCCGCGTTGGCTGGCCTCTGTCCTGACAGGTAGCTCAGAGCCTGGAGCCTGTTTTGGATTCTGTGTCTCCCTTTCTCTCTCTGACCCTCCCCTGTTCATGCTGCCCCGAAATAAATGAAAACATTAAAAAAAAAAGTAAGATAACCATGGAAACAGAAGAAATTAGAACTCTTATGCAAGACTACTTAACAGGCCTCTATGCAAATGAATTTGAAAATTAAATGAAATGAACTACTTTCCAGGGAAATAGAGATTAGCAGAATTAACCTCATTAGAGTTAGAAAGTTATAAAAAATCAATTTCTGTAAAAGAAAGAGTAAATTAAGTAAGGCCTTGCAGAAAGCACCATGGCTAGATGGTTTTACAGGGGAATTCTAAGCCTTTTAAGACCACATAATTCTAATACTTTATAGATCGTTCCAGAGCATTGGAAATGAAAAACTTCCTCACTTCTTTCTCTCTCCCTTTTTTTTTTTTTTTTTTTAATGGGGTGGAAACTTTTAGCAGCTTTTGAGTGACATTAGCATTTGATAAGACTCCTTTCTGCACTTACTGATTCTATAGCATATTTAAAAATATATAACGGAAACAAAATCCTTGATTCTAAAAAAACTACAGATCATAGTGCTTTTGGATCCCCTTTTTTTCAATTGTAAAATACATGACATGATTTTACCATCTGAGCCATTTTTACACGTACCATGCCGTAAGTACATTCACATTGTTGTGCTGCTATCACTGCCATTCATCTCCAGAACTTTTTCATCATCCCAGACTGAAACTGTACCTGTTCAACAATAGGTCCTCATTCCTCTTTCCACTCAGTCCCTGACAATTATTATTCTACTTCCTGTCTCCGTGAGTTCAACTAGTTCATGTAAGTGGAATTATATAGTATTTATTCCTTTGTGCCTTGTGCATTTTATTTAGTGTAATGTCTTACAGGTTTGTACATGTTGTAGCATGTATGAAAACTTAACTCCTCTTTACGACTGAATAACATTTCATTGTCTGTACATGCTACATTTTGTTTATCCATTCATCTATTGATGGACACTTGGGTGGCTTCCACCTTTTTGCTGTTGTTGATAATGCAGCTATGAACATGAGTGTGCAAATATCTGTTTGAGTCCCTACTTTTAATTCTTTTTTATATGGAGTTAGAAGTGAAATTACTAGGTCATGTGATAATTCTTTAAAAATTTTTGAGGAACCATCCTACTGTTTTTCCCCTTTTCTTTTTGAAGCAAGTGTAACATCAATACCTGAACCTGATAAAAATGGTACAAAAAAGAAGCAATATACAGACTAATATCACTAATGACTCTTGGTGTAAAAGTACTAAATAGAAATTTAGTAAACAAAATCATTATCTCATTAAACAGATAAGATACTATGACCAAGTGGTATTCATTCTAGGAATGCAAGACTGAATGTTAGAAAATCCATTAGTATCAGGCGTCGTAATAATAGAACTAAAGGTAAAATCAGATTAACATCATAGGTGCTGAAGAGAAGCCTTTAACAAATTCAGTGACCATTCCTAATTACAAAAAAAAAACCTCTGTCCCAGTTGGAAATAGGAATTGAGGGTTACTTTTTGATCATGGTAAAATACATACACTTTAGTGCCCAAATTAGTGTCTTACTTCGGGGAAACACTAGAGACCTTTTAATAAAAATTAGGAGCAAGGCAAAGATTCCTACTGTCTCTGTAACTCCCCGTTATTGTACTATAGGTATTAGCTAGTGCAGTTAGACAAGAAAAATCAATTAGAGACACAAATTAACATAGAGAAATTAATAACCTTCAACAACAATAATTAGCATAATTTTAGAAAAAATTCCCACTTCAATGTCAGCAAAGTAGTTAAATATTTAACAATAAAGTTTAAAGACATACTAAGACTCAACAGTATAAAGGTATTGATTCTTCCTATGTTACTTTATAAATGTAACACAGCATCAATAAAAAATACTAATGAGCTTTTAAGGACTTAGGTACGTTGCTGATATGCTAAAATAGCTAGGAGAACGCTGCGGAGAAATTGTACGGGTTATACTAACTCTACCAGACAGTAAGATATACAATAAAACCTATGTAATTCAAAGTGTGCTACCGGCATGTAAGTAGACCAGTGGAATATTGTAGAAAGAATAGGAATACATCCAGGTACATAGAGAAATCAAGTGTTTCAGAAAGGTAATACCTTAAATTTCGGGGACTATGGTGGGTTTATTCATAAATGGTTCAGGGACAACTAGGTAGCCATTTGTAAAAATATAAAATTAGACCCGTGACTCAAGCTATTAAAAAAAAGAAACTAGAAATGAATTAGGGTCAAATGTAAAACGTTTTGTACAAGTAAGTACTAAAAGTAAATGTGAACTGTTCTTCAACCTTGATTTTGGAAAAGGCTTTCTAACTATGGCCATTCTTTTCGTTTTCTCTGAATTCTGAGCCAGTTTGAACACTATAAAAATAATTTCTGCACGACAAAATAATCTCATAAATTTCAGGGACACCTAGAAACTAGGAGAGAATGTTTGCAACATATGCCATGGACAGAGGACTAATGCTCCTAATATATAACAAGTTTAAAATTGGAAGGACAAAGGAATGAAAACCCAGTAGGAAAATGGGAAAAAGACATGAACAGACATTTCACAGAAAACCTATAACAAGGCTGTTAAACATATGGAAAAGTGGTCAGATTTGCTCAGAGAAATGCAGATTAAAGCAACACTGAAATATAATTCTCACATATGAGATTGGCAAAAATCGTAAGTGCCTGTGGGGAAACAGGCGCTCTCCTGCATTGTGATAATACAAACTGGTAGGACCCATCTGGAACAGAATTTGGCAATCTAACAAAGCTGTATATACACTTTTTAAAAAATCTTTTTTTTTTCTTATATAGTCTATGGTCAAGTGGGTTTCTATATAACACCCAGTGCTCATCCGCACAAGTGCCCTCCTCCATGCCCATCGTCCCCTTCCCCTCCCCCCCCCACCCCCATCAGCCCTCAGTTTGTTCTCAGCATTCAAAAGTCTCTCATGGTTTGCCTCCTTCCCTCTCCCCCACTATTTCCCCCCTTCTTCTCCCCTACGGTCATTTTAGCCACTCTGACCAGCGTGAGGTGGTATCGCAATGTGGTTTTGATTTGTATTTCCCTGATGATGAGGGACGCTGAGTATATGCACTTTTGGACTCAGCCTCATATCTAGGAACCCATCTTTAAAATATACCTCCAAAACTCTGAAAATATATAGGCACAAGGATATTCAATGGAGCATTGTTTGTAATAACAAAATAATGAAGAACTGTGTGGATCACTACATGGTGTCATTTCCAGAATATACTACTGTGTGGAAAAAAAAACGAAAAGTGTAAAAGAGTATAATTTACAACTCTGTGAAAGAAAATACACATATGTGAAGCAAAGTATACATGTGCCCTTTGTGCAGAAGTAATACTGAATGGATAAACGAGAAACAAATGAGATTGGTTACCTACTGGAAGTGGTTGTGAATGGGGTAGTAGAGATGAGGAGGAAGTGGAACTTCTCAAGTATGTACTTTTTATATAGCTCTAACTCTTAGAACCTGGTGATGTTTCTCATACCCCAAAATTAGTCGAATAATTGAGACCAACCAGATGTGAGTTAGCCCAAAATAAGATGCAGGCAGAAGCAAATAAGACTAACTAATGAATAGCACAAGTTTAGTGAAGGGGGTGGAGATGAAAAGAACTAACCTAAGTAACTTTAGAGAATAGTATTTTGACTGTAGTGTAAAGCTGGAGACAGGAGCTGTAAACAAATCCCGTACCACAATTACTTTCTCACAGTGGTATGCATTAGGAGTTCTGTAACACTTTTATGTAAATATTAGGAATAAGTAAACGTAATGTGGATAACGAGAGCCAGTTTTTTCACTGTCAGAACTTACAAATAAGGAGAGGAAAGGCAAGACTGAACTCTGGTGTTAGGTTGTAATCGGAGGTATCAGTATGACTATATGGTTATTGATGAGTATAGATAGTTGGATAGAAATGCAGGCGCGCGCGTGTGTACATAAATATACTAGTTCTACCTGCTGTGGAGGCATGGAGGAAATGACCCATCTTAGTGTGACTACACTAACACCCAGATCTTTGTTTCTAAATATTATTCTTAAATAAAAGGAGCCAGAGATTCTTGGGGAGAAGTGGACAATTCCAGGGTTTAGGCAAAGAAATTACAAGATGAGCTCTAGAAATGTTTTATGGTGGCAGAAAGTAAGGACATGCTCCAAAAATGATGGGGGCGTGTGGAAAGAGCACAGGAGTCAACTTAAGGGGATGGGGTTCCTAATCAGCAAATCTGACACAAGTTTATAAACTAATTATAATAATGAGATACAGGATATAGAATAAAATATATTAGTTCATGCTGAAGTGAATAATTCTATATAAATGGAAGTAAATGAATTTGTTTATGTATATTTGAATTCATTTGTATTTATAAATAGAAGTTGAAAATAAATGGAAAAAGAGGGACGCTTTTTTTTTTTATGTTTAATTTTGAGACAGTGGGTGAGGGAAAGCGCGACCGGGGGAGGGGCAGAGAGACAGGAAGATACAGGATCTGAAGCAGGCCCCAGGCTCTGAGCTGTCAGCAGTGCTCGAACTCATGAACCTGGAGATCATGACCTGAGCCAAAGTCCAGCACTTAACTGACTGAGCCACCCAGGTTCCCCGGGACACTTTTTATTGTAGAATTTCAGTTAATTAGTGAATGAGGAATGATGATTGTCTTTTCAGAAGGTACGTACTGATTTCAGAGGGACATTCTTCAAAGTAACTAACCAGCTAGTACCTTTTGTAAGTGTTAAGGTACTGAAAATCAAAAACAGAGGATCTGTCCCAGATGGGAGGACAGTGAGGAGACATGCTACCTGAACATAGTATGGGGTCTTGGATTATATTTTGGGCCAGGAAAAGGACAGTAATGGGAAAGTTGATGAAATTAGAATACATTATATAGTCAGTAGTATTTTTTTTTTTAATGTTTTTTATTTATTTCTAGAAGAGAGAGAGAGACAGCGTGAGCAGGGGAGGGTCAGAGAGAGAGGGAGTCACAGGCTGAAACAGGCTCCAGGCTCTGAGCTGGCAGTCAGCACAGAGCCTGACGCGGGGCTCGAACCCACGAACCGCGAGATCATGACCTAAGTGAAAGTCGGACGCTTAACCGACTAAGCCACCCAGGCGCCCCTATAGTCAGTAGTATTTTATTATTGTTACTTCTGTCAGTCTTTTCATGTATTTTGAAGCTGTTATCGTTACATCATCCTGATGTATTAGTCCTTTATCATTATGAACTATTCTTTTTTATCTCTGGCCATAATATTTGCCTTGAAGCCTACTTTGATCTGAATTTGGTCACTTCAGCTTTCTAATGCTTAGTGTTTGCGTGGTACCTTTTTCATCTTTTTATTTCAACCTTCTTGTGTCTTTATATGTAAAGTCCATCTCTTAATAGCATATTTTTTACTCTTTTCTAAATCTTTTCTGGACATGTTTGTTTGGAATGTCTGGTCCATTGTATTTAATTTGGCTGTCGTTTTTGTCGTATCTTTTGTGTTTATTTTTTTCCTGCTGTTTTCAAAGTTTTCTTTCCATTTGGGTTTTAAAATTTTGACTCTGAATTTTTTCTTCTTATTTATAAGAAGCCCAGGGATTATTTTTTTTTCTTATTTATACCACTTATGATTTTCTTAGTCTTTTGGATATAGTATTTGATGTCTTTCATCAGTTCTGGAAAGCTCTCAGCCATTATTATATCCTGTCTTTTCTACCCTATTCCTGCCTTCTTGAACTCCAATTGCATCATGTACAAAGTCTCCAATCTGCTATTCAATCTATCCAGTGATTTTTTTTTTGTTTAATTTCGGATATTTTTCAGTTTTAGGATTTCTTTTTGTTTTTTTTTTCTGTGCTCTAATTTCCTGCCTATTCAGGCATTAATGGTTATATTTTCCTTATTATCTGTGAACATTGTTAAAATATTGTTAAAATTGTTAAAATAGCTGCTTTAAAAGTATTTGCAAATTTCATCCTCTGAGTAATGTCATGGCTGGTTTTCAGTAATTTCCTTTTTTTTTTTAATTTTTAAAATGTTTTTATTTATTTTCTTTTGAACATGGATAAAAATTTTCCTGATTCTTCAGAAGTCTGGTAATTTTATCCTGGATATCCCGAATAATACATTATGGAGTGACCTTGTTATAGTTTCCTGAAAATTGATGTTTTTGTTTTTTATTAGCCAGTTAATCGTGCTCAGATCACACTCTAAACTTGATCACTGCTGTAGTGGCCAGTGGCGGAAGTCTCTGGTTCTTTCAGGCTGCTGGACATCTGCTGTGTTCATGCATATTTAGCAGTCGGCAAGAGAGTTGGGCAGGGTGTAACTGCAGAATTCAGTGTTCTCTTTCTTTCACTCTCTCCTTCCTAGGATTTCTCCTCTCGCTTCCTGCTTTGGTGATAGCTTCCAAGTGTCTCCTCTGATTTTTCGGACTACTAAGATGGCCAATTTCTTTTTGCATTCTAGCTAAGGTACCAGTTGGGGCCTTCCTTCAGATGGAAATCCTAGTAAGAGTGGCACTCATCCAGTGCCATGCCCTTTTTCTAAGTGTCAATCTCTCTGGTTTCAGCCCAAGTTTGGTTTCTCTCTAGGCTTTCTGATAGCCGACTATTATGTTTTATCCAGAACTTTAAGCTGTCTGTGGAAGAACGACTCCAGCATCACCAGAGGCAAGACTTTACTAAACATCTTTAAAGAGAAACTCATCTTGCTTTTCATACGCCATATATAATTACTACTTTGTGTTCTAGTGTAAGCATCCGTCGTATTTTATGTTTTCACTCCCTGGTGACATGGACCTAGGTTGTCCCTCAGTTCCTGATACTATGAAACAGTACCATTTAGAACATTACCTGCGGAAAGGTTTCTTTGGCATCTTTGTCCCAAGGGTAAGCCTGCTGGACTGTAGTGTATTTGCATACCAGTTTGCACAACCGGTTTCATGCGTGAGTCTGCTTCCAGCCGGGCACACACGCACACCCCCAACTTTGGATTTACCCAGCGTCCTTATGTTTGCCAGTCTGATGGGTAAATGGTGTGGTATCTCGTTTAAACTTGCGTTTCTAGAGATAAACACTTGCTCACGTGTTTTTCACCTGTTCTGTGTTGATTTCTGTGTCCATTGCCTGATTTTCTGCTATGTTCTTCAGATCAGATCTTTTCTTTTCCTTATGATGTGTGTTGTTTTGGCCATGTCAGGTAAGTTCTTTATGGTCTCAAGGAAATATTCTCCTACATTTTTTTCTCTTCTATACTTCTCTGCCAGTTTATGATATGAGGTAGAAATCCAACTTTGTTTCTCAGTATGATGCAACCAACTTTTTAAGTATGTTGTGGTTTTTGTTGTTGTTGTTGTTAGTGTTTGGAAGTATGTTTTAGCATACCATTTGAAGGAATAACTTGGTCCTTGTATTGTCTAAATGACTTTTTGAGATCAGATTAATATTTAGGGGGGAACTAATTTAATGGATAAATAAAAGTTTATCTCAGTGGCCAGTGCTTTCAGATCTTTCCTGTGTTGACATCCCATACTCACATAGCTCCTTGTTTCCGCAGTTCTTTGCGTATCTCATTTGATCCTTAGAACAATGCCAGTATTAACTCTGTTTTGTGGATGTTGAATCTTTAAGTGATTTGCCTAAGGCTGGTACAGCTACTTTCGTATTTCTACCTCCGTGTTTTGTTGTTGTTTTTGAGAATTTGTTTGCTCAGGCAGCTATATAGTATTGCTGATAATGAATAAAAGCCACTTCAAATCATTGTTCTGCTGAGTATGTTTTAAAGGTCATATTTATGAGATTCTCTTTCGTTGGCTTATCCCTTTTTTCTTCCCTCCCATTTTTCTTGGAGGAGTTGTCCTAAGCTCTATGACGGTAGCAGTAATGGGTTTCGGGCACACTCGTGCTTTTTGAAGAGAGGGCTGTGCATAAGTGGTTTTATTTAGAAATTTGCCAATGGAACCTTAAACGTTGTGAACATTGTTAGACTATGGGAGGTTTCGGATCTTTAAAATCATTATAAATTTTTTCATAGGATATATATACCAGTAACTATCAACTTGGATTTTAACTGCTTTTGCACTTAGATGTTTTAAAGCATTTTTGGCATATGCTCTGTTTTTAATAATTTGCCTGGGAACTTGGTGTCTCTGGGCAGGTCATGCACTTGGAGGTCAAATACTTAACTTGCTTCATCAGTGCTCCTAAATAAAGTTGAAATTACCTGTTATTAAATAAGTTGAGATTATTTTAACAATTGAGATTTGGCTGATTCTTAAAAGGGCCTTTTTAATACTTTATCGTATTGAATGTCTTACTGGTGTTAATTACTCTGAAACCTGGCCTGCCCACAACTCTCCGGTGTTAAAGGAACACTCGGTAATGGCGCTAGCCTGTTTTCTTGCGGTTGGCTTAAGAAATAGGCTAAAGTATCGGTATTATATAGTAAATCTTAATATGTGAGCAAATTCTTTAAAGATAATGCTTTTATTTTTCTTTAAATCCCTTTTTTCTGCTTTTTAGAGGAAGTATCATTCTGCAAAGGAAGCTTATGAACAACTTTTGCAGACGGAAAACCTTTCCGCACAAGTAAAGGCAACTGTCTTACAACAGTTAGGTATGTAATAGTGTACTATACATATTTCTCTTTGTGATTTTTACATGTCAGAGATGGCAGCTCTGTGGCTCATGTATTCTCTTCTCTTTCGTTCCTTTACCCAGAGATGGAAGAATTAACCTGAACCCGGCATATTTCCCCTTTCAGCCAAGCATTGTCCCTCTCACAGTCCATCTCATGACGTTCTTCAGTGCAGCTAGTCTTTTTACTTTTCTTAGAATTATTCTCTAGTACTTAACCCATGGGTGAGGGGGATTGAGTACTTCCTTTGTGCCTGATGTGCTTAGCACTGAATGAGGTTAAGGGATTTGTCTAAAATCACTTAGTGGTTGATGAGCTTGCTTTTTTAGACCTGTCGATAATATTAACTAAAACGTTTCATCTAAAAGTTGTGCAACATCTAATGGTATAGTTTTTGTACACATGTGGTTCTTTTCTAATGTTGAATAAATGTAGCCATTTGGATGTAATGTGTCACTCTGACCAAGAAGACCGTGATTGAGTTCTCCACATTTAATTTTGCTGCTTTGTTATTGAGTCATGTTTCTTAGCTGTCTCTAGTGTTTGGGTCATCTCCCCCACCCTCAGCTTTTGTTTATTTGTTTTGGTCGGCGCAAATAATTCTTAATTTTTAACCGACATCGTAGTAATATGAGTGTTTTTGTAATGTGACTATTTTTACCTAATTTTAAAATTATTATGTTTTTAAATTTTTAATGTTTCTTATTTTTGAGAGAGATAGAGAGTGAGTGGGGGAGGGGCAGAGAGAGGAACACACAGAACCTGAATCAGGCTCCAGACTCTGAGCCGTCAGCACAGAGCACGACGCAGGGCTCGAACTCACGAACCGTGAGATTATGACCTGAGCTGAAGTCGGACACTCAACCAACTGAGCTACGCAGGCACCCCTCAAATTATTTAAGCCTAGATTTTATAACCGATCTTCATGATATTGATGTGGATCATATGATGATATAAAATAAATACATTACCTTAATATAAAACTTTGTTTTTAGGTTTGTTTTAAATTTAATCTCTGGTTAGAATTTTACTTGAGTTATCCATACTTTTAGGAATTGTAGAGCTTTTTGAATATTGGTTTTTAATAAGTTTACAGAGTGTGTTTGAATAGTGTGTATTTATATCTTCAAATTAAATCAAATTTATTAGTATAGTAAAGAACGATTTTGTGTCATTTCTTAAGTAAAAAGAACAAAGTGATGCCTTTAGCATAAGACAGCTTACTCATTCAGCTCATATTTGAATATGAACTATTTTTTTAATCCACACTATTGATAATTAAGTTTTTGTGCAGTGAGGAATGCATCAGTAGTAAAAATTCACACAGCTTTTAAATTTAAGAAATAAATTGAAATAGTTTTGGTTCAGTTACGTCTGAATCACTTGTTGTCTTTGGCATTGGCTTACCCTATTTCAGAGTATAGAAGTCTAATAAACGTAACGTTTCATGCTGTTGAAAGGAAAAACACTTCTCCTAATTAAGTCTAATTTATGCCTGCATATCAATCCTTCCTCCTTGCTTGTCACTGCTGCTTGAGCAGCTCCTTTTAGAGCTTGTTTCTCTAGGTTCCATTCTTACTGGTAATAGCGGGAGATAAGAGGAACAGGTGAATCAAAGTATATATGTTATTGACATGTATTTCCATAAAACATAGTCATGCAGTCTCCTTGAAATATATTTTGGAGCACAGCAACTATAATACATGTCAGAAAATAAGGGTCCTTATTCGTTATGTATAATATGGACTATACGCAAAGGACAAAGCTGATTTTGTGCACTTGAAATGATCCACAGCTGAAGTATGATCTCCCCAGCAAATTAAACCAAATTAGTCCTGTGCTATCTTAAAGGTTTTGGAATACAGTATTGCATGATCCAGTCTTTTGATTGCTCACATAGCTATTTATTTATTTAATAAAAGTGTGCACATTTAAGGTGTACAACATGATCTGGTATACATCGCGAAATGATTAGTATTGTGAAGCTAATCGGCATCTCCATCTCCTCACATAGTTACTAGTATTGTGAAGCTAATCAGCATCTCCCATCTCCTCACAGTTACTATCTGTGTGCGGTGGGAGCACCTGAAACATACTCTCTTAGCAAATTTCTGTTAGATAGTATAGTTTTATTAACTATAGTCATTCTGCATTACTCTCTCGACTCACTCATTCTGCATAAGTGTAACTTGTACCCTTGGACCAGTTTCTCCCCATTTCCCCTACCTCCCCTTTCCTGGCAACCATCCTTCTACTCTCTGCTTCTGTGTATTCAACTTTTTGAGATTATGCACTATTTAAATTTATTTGTTAAACATTTGTGGTATCCATTTTATACCATTCTTATTTGCACCATTTGAATATACTTAGACTTGGGTTTTATTTTTAAGCAATTGTCAAACGCTTTACAGTTTTTATTTTAGATAAGTTGTTAATATATGTGGCCATTCCCAGTGAGGTAGGGTTATATGTGTGTGTTGTACTCCGAGCTATCATTGATTAAATAGTCTCATATTTACTCCTTGGAAATAAGCAATGGGTTAATAGACTGTCTTCGAGAGTCTTAAAATGCACATAAAATTTTACCTGGAACAGTGAATAGGATTGAACATTTTTATATTCTTTGTTTCATAACTTGGAATGTTTTCAAATACCAAAATTAGAAAAGAGGAACTGTAGTTTGTAATCTAAGTGTTAAGTCAGTGCTTAAAATCATTTTGGTTTCTCTGGAATATAGGTTGAACTGTACCTCCCATGAGAAACAGACTTCCTTAGGGTCAGAATTGGCAGTTCTAAATTTTGGGGATGTATATGCCAAACTAAATAAATAAATCGACTGGGGGAAAAAAAGAGTATTTTATTTATGTGTTTCTGTTTGGTATTCATAAAAACCGAAGAACAATGAAGTCATGTAGGTAAATATTGTTCATCATTTACTGTAGGTTGGATGCATCACACTGTGGATCTTCTGGGAGATAAAGCCACCAAGGAAAGCTATGCTATTCAGTATCTCCAGAAGTCCTTGGAAGCAGACCCTAATTCTGGCCAGTCCTGGTATTTCCTCGGAAGGTGAGACTTCTCAGACGCTGACATTCTGCTCTTGTGTATTCCAGCTAAGAGATTGGAATTCTGAGCTAAAATGTTTGTTTATATTTATAACCTGATTAGTATATTTCCCTCTCTCGATATATTATCACAAAGATTGCTGGAAAGTTAAAGTTTCTGAGTGCAGTAGTTTTCTCTGCATAATCTGGTCTGCCGGGACATTTCTTACTTTGCTTGTTGGATTTTCATTTGACTTGAATTATTGCTGGTTTTTAAAAAGACTTATCGCATAGTAATTCTTCATTCTAGTACCAAAATGCCTTTCCTTCTGATTTCTGGTATTTTTTTCTATATGCCTGTTAAATAGAACAGAATTAATTTTTCATTTTGCCTGGTGACCACCGGTAGCCAATGGAACCTGGCTATTTGTAATTTTGATTAATGATACATACATTAGAATGGACATATTTGATTAATAGTAGGTCTCAAATCAGTTCTACTTGAAATCTCACAGTGAGAAAGTGGATACATTATTACTGGATTTGTTGGAAAGGAGAAGTGACATAATAATGAAAATAGTGTTCTGCAAGTCTCTAAACTTTTCTCTGTACTTAAAATGCCTAAATTGTGCTCATTGGTTATCTGAAATATACCTTGGGTATATGTATCAGATTATATTTTTGGACCATTGTTAGATTGTATTTTGGTTCCTAACTGGTTTTAGCTTTTGCAGCATGGTGGAAAGATCCATGGACTAGCAGCTGGGAGACTGGATTCAGGTCTTGGCTAGGCTACTGTTTGTAGAATCATGAATGATGCACGTTACAACTTTTTGATGCTTCCCATTTCTTTTAACCTTTTAAATAAGGGAATTATATTAGGTCAGTGGTTTTCATTAGGGGCTGTTTTGTCCCATAAGGGACATTTTATAATGTCTGGAGACACTTGGTTAGATTACAACCGTGGGGAGCGCCGCAAGCACTCTAGTGGGACAGCCTCTCCGACAAAAGATTAACTGACCCAAAATGTTGGTAGTGCTGAGGTTGAGAAACCCTCGTTATAGATTATCTGTTAGGTGTCTTCTTACCCTAAAGGTTTCAGTTTTATGATTTCTTTTGAAATTATCCTATTTGGCTTTAATTTTAAACTCTTTGAATGAATTTGCCACGTAATCCCATTAAGTTTTAGTATTTTGTATGGTTTCACTTTTCCTTTAAATTTAGCAGTGTGTTTATATGAGATGGAGTAACATTAAGGTTTTTTTTTTTTTTAAGAGATGCTTGATTAGTCATTAATAATGTACCACAAGGGTTGGCAGGGAAAGTACCTATTTTTAGGAGAAATTTTCTAATACCTTCCAAGTCTGAAATCATCTAATTGGGTTGCTCCCTGGTAAAGCTTAAGAGTCCAAACTTTGTCTTTCTCTTTCCCGGAAGATGTTTGGGGGCAGAGACCAGAACTTGCCATCTTTGTATATTGCCACAGAGTAGCTGTTTGGTACACGGAGTAAAAGAGCTAACTGAACGCTGTTTGCCTTCCGGGCCAGCGCCATTGCCGCTGGTCAGTGTTGCACAGCGGGACACTTCGTACACGGACCGGACAGGAGGGCTGGTGCCGGGAAGTGGGGCCTGCCTTGTCTTCGTCTCTCGGGTTAGCAGTTACATACGGACATTTCTTTTCATACAGGTTAAAAGGCATGTGTACTAGCAGTTATTTTCCTTTTAACCTGAGATAAAGCATAGTAGTTTAATATGATACGATAGCACTGATATCTTACTTTAAAAAAAAAAAAAAAAAAAAGAATCCTAGGCATCGGAACATCTAAGATTCTGTTTTAGTAAGGCTGTAATTTTCACCTCAGTGAGCAGTATTCCACAGGAGGGTTTTTTTTTGTTTTTGTTTTTTTTAATTCACTGATTTTACATGTTAAGCCACAGAGATGCTTTTCTTTGAATCTTTTCAAGTAAAATTTTCCAGATACACAACATGCCTTACTTATTTCCCAAAGAAAGAATGCCTAGCACAGTTTAACTTGTTTTGGAGTTCAAGATTATCATGTTAGATGTCGTTTGTTTGTGTATTTGTTTGTTGAGAGAGAGAAAGGGTACAAGTGAGCGAGGGGCAGAGGGAAAGATAGTAGTATCCCAGGAGGGGGAGAGAGAGAGAGAAATGGGGCTCACCCGATGTGGGGCTCAGGCTCATGAACTGTGAGGTCCTGAGCTGAAGTCAGATGCTTAACAACCGCGCCACCAGGTGCCCGTTGTTCACTATTTTTTATTCTTAAAAACATAATTTGACAATTATTTTAGACTTTTTAAAATTATGTTTTTTGACCCCCTTTCACTGCCTTCTACTGTGTTGCTTCCAATCTGTTTTGTTGTGAGAAAATCTTTAAGAAGTTATTAAAGCTACATGTACCCCAATGTTCATAGCAGCACTCTCCACAATAGCTAAAACATGGAAAGAGCCTAAGTGTCCATCAACAGATGAAAGGATCAAGAAGATGTGGTTTATCTATACCATGGAATACTACATGGCAGTGAGAAACAATGAAATCTGGCCATGTGTAGCAACATGGATGGACCTTGAGGGTGTTCTGCTGAGCGAAATAAGTCAGGCAGAGAAGGACAAATATCATATGTGTGCACGTATAGGAGGATTAGGAGGAACTTGACAGAGGACCAAGGGGGAGAAGGAGAGCGGAAACGGTGGGGGAAAGGGAGAGAGGCAAACCATGAGAGACTCTTGAATGCTGACAAAAATTGAGGACTGATGGATGTGGGGGGGAGGGGGATGGGCATGGAGGAGGGCACTTGTGGGGATGAGCACTGAGTGTTATGTGGAAACTAATTTGACAATAAACTATTTGTAAAAAAATAAATTAATTAATTAAAAAAAAAAGTTATTAAAGCTACAGGGCACCTGGGGGTGGTTCAGTCGGTTAAGCGCCCGACTTCGGCTCAGGTCACGATCTCATGGTTCGTGGGTTCGAGCCCCTGTAGGGCTCTGTGCTGACAGCTCAGAGCCTGGAACCTGCTTCAGATTCTATATCTCCCCCTCTCTCTGCCCCTCCCCTACTTGCGCTCCATCTCTCTCTCTCTCTCTCAGAAGTGAATAAACATTAAAAAAATTTCCATAAAGTTATTAAAGCTCTGAATGAAGCCCTCAAGTGTCAGTAAGCAGCTTTGGGATCTGATGACCCTAATATTTCTAAGGCTTTTTATTACTTATCTTCGCATTCAAGTCTGTGTTGAAGATGTCATTTGGTATGTGTATATCATAATAAAAGTGTAATGTGGTAATGCTCTCATAGTAGTACTGGCAGTATCACATAACTGTAGAGTCTTAGAACTAGGAGGGATCAGGGAGGTCACCTGCTTCACTCTGTAAACCCTGTCATTTTACAGATGTAGAAAGTGAGTTCAGAGGAGTGAAATGGTTTATCTAAGGTTACAGTCACCCAGGTAACTAAATCAGAACAGGAGCTAGAGCCTAGGTTCACTCATTGCTTTTTCAAAGACACAAGGCTATCTCAGGAGAACTTTGTTAAGTTTTATTAGAGGGAAAGTGGTTGGTGGTTGGACTGGGACATCTCTATTTGGGCACACTGGTTTCCTACTTTCACTTTGTAGGAATGGAATGTGAAAACATTGGTTTTAGGAATTACTGCTTATTTCTACCAGTGGTTAGGTAGATTTGTCTATAAATCCTGAGATTGGGCTTTGATTTAACAACAACAAACAGAACATATTTTCTACTGTCTGTTAAGCATTCCCTTTCTTTCTGGTGTCTGTCCCTACTTGGCATTGTCCGAAGTTACTAACACACTTTGTAAAAGTTTGCAGGTGCTCTCTGACATTGCCTTCTCTATCTCAGTCACTGACTTTTCTCATTGCCCAATCCACAAGATTAGTGATTCCTTAGGCTTATTTTTACCTCTCCCTTGTAGGTGTCCTATATTCTGAAACCCTCTCTTCTATATGGATGAATTTCAAATCTAGATTTCTCCATTTCAAGATATTAAATTTCAGGACCACATCTCCTATTCTTTACCTAACATTATCCGTTTTACTGTTCTCATCTCACGTCACAGTACGCATATTTCAAAGCTCATTCATCATATTCTTTTCCAGACCACCTCTTCTCCTTTTATTTTTGCCAATGATGTCACCATTTCTTTTTTAACTCTCTTTGGTCAGGCTTAAAATCTAAGTTATAGCCTCCCTGCTATCCCCTCATGAATATCTAATCAGTCAGTCACAAAGTCCTGACATATCTTTGGTTTATTATTTCTCCTTTCTTTTTCTTTCTTTCTACTTTTGTTATTTCCCCCCCATTTTGGCCTGTTCCAAGCCAGTGAATATAGCTGCCTTCTATTTTACTGTCCATCATTTATTTTTCTTTGTTTATCTCTACACCTTGCTAGCAGATTAATATTCCTAAAAGGTGCTTTCATGGTGCCATTTCCCTTGTGAGACAAAAACTTCAGGGTAACCTCGGGCTGGATTTATAATTCTCTCCTCTTTGTGCTATCTTATATGCATTAAGTTTTGCTCATACTGTTCAAACAACATTTTGAAATGCCCTCTTTCATCTTCTCTGTCTGAATCAGGGGTTCCCAGACTTTTGGATTACATGAATCAGTAAAATTTCAAAGAATAATTATGAGGATCTAAATATAGTAAAAACATTTAAGATTTTTTTGCCATTTAGTTCGCCAGTAGTATTTCAAAGTAAGTCAGCTACAGTATAAGTATTAATGGAAAACTTGTATATGTAAGTATATGTTGCTGTGTGTCTGTTTTGTTTTCATGGCCAAATTTCTATATACTGGCTGACAATTGGGAATTACTGATCTAAACAATATGCCTCTATACCTATTCAAATTCCTTAGTGTTATACTTCCTTTCTTGCTTTTCCTAAGTCCTGTAGTGTGTATTGTGTCTTCTACCTTAAATTCTCAAACCAGTTCTTGTCTGTGCCAGACAGTTGATTTGGCATCATGACATTTGTAATGTGTCTTCAGTCCTCAACTAAATTGTAAGCTCCTTGAAGGCAGGGACTGGGTTTTGTTTCTTCCTTTTTCCTTAGCACCAAGCACTAAGAAGATAATTTCTGTATTTATAATTTCCGCTGCTGTTCTGTGTATCCATCAGATATATATGCATTAAGAAGATAACAGGTTCCCCCCCCCTCAAAAAAATAAATAAACGTTTTAAAATTTTTAAGAAAAAAATGGGGCGCCTGGGTGGCTTAGTCGGTTAAGCGTCCGACTTTCGCTTAGGTCATGATCTGGCAGTTCGTGGGTTCGAGCCCCGCGTCGGGCTCTGTGCTGACTGCCAGCTCAGAGCCTGGAGCCTGTTTCAGTCTGTGACTCCCTCTCTCTCTCTGACCCTCCCCTGCTCACGCTGTCTCTCTCTCTCTCTCTCTCCTAGAAATAAATAAAAAAATATTTAAAAAAAAAATTTTTTTTTTTTTAAGAAAAAAGGAGAGAGGACGCCTGGGTGGCTCAGTCGGTTAAGCGTCCGATGTCAGCTCAGGTCACGACTTCGGAGTCTGTGAGTTGAAGCCCCGCGTTGGGCTCTGTGCTGACAGTTCAGAGCCTGGAGCCTGCTTCAGATTCTGTGTCTCCCTCTCTCTCTGCCCCTCTCCTACTCAGGCTCGCTCGTTCGCGCACTCTTTCTCTCTCTCAGAAAATAAGTAAACATTAAACAAAACAGAACAGGTCCTTGAAACTTTAATCAGACCTTGTTGCCCTTACATGTCGTGAAATCTCTCACTCGCCTTACTATACTGTTTTTGATAGTTAGCTTGATATTACCTGGGTCTTAATGTTTGTATTTTTTACAAATTACAGAATGGTTGATCTCAAGGTTATTATTTAGGAAAGAAGAATTAGAACCTGATTCATTAAGTCTTACCAGAATAGAATGGTTTTCTTGGTTTTTAGGTCTATATTCTTCCTGTATGTAAACTATATAAATAGATCAAGCTATGTACAGAGATCAAGCTATATAAGTGGAGTGGGAAGTGCGTGTGTGCACATGTGTGTACACTTTCAGCTCTCAGTATAATGGTGAAGTAGTATGGCCTTTAGTTATTTTAGTAGTGTTCATTAATGCAGCATGCTTGTATAGTTTATTGAATGGTTAATTATAATGTACATTTATAATTATATGTATGCATCTACACACACACATTCACAGAAATATGTTCGCTCATTTGGACTTTTAATTTCCTTTGATATATGTAGTCCTTTTTTTTAGCAAATGAATTAATCAGTATTAATGGAATTGTCTGGATTTTTTTTTCCCCCTCCCCTCTCAGGTGCTATTCAAGTATTGGGAAAGTTCAGGATGCCTTTATATCTTACAGGCAGTCTATTGATAAATCAGAAGCAAGTGCAGATACATGGTGTTCAATAGGGTAAGACTTTATATACAAATAATGGTATTACACTTGATACATGACAGTTGTATATCACATATAATATGCTTGGTGAAGCTGAGTCGTTCTTCTTAGTTGACCCCTTTTTTCCCCCCTTAATTTCTCTTTCTAGCGTGCTATATCAGCAACAAAATCAGCCTATGGATGCTTTACAGGCTTATATTTGTGCTGTGCAATTGGACCATGGCCATGCCGCAGCCTGGATGGACCTAGGCACACTCTACGAATCCTGCAACCAGCCTCAGGATGCCATTAAATGCTACTTAAATGCAACCAGAAGCAAAAGTTGTAGTAATACCTCTGCACTTGCAGCACGAATTAAGTATTTACAGGTAAAACTTTTAAAAAACAGTTTTTTAAAGGCACATGTTGCCCCATGACACTCAGGCAGGAGGCGGGTGGCTGGAAAGTTTGTCTAGTTGTGTTTTGCTGTCTATAATTTGTTTCCATATTTTGTAAACATACCATAGCTTGTAATATTATTTTACTTTTCATTTTAAGTAAGATATGCAGTATTTTAAAAGATGCTCTTTTGCACATTTACTGTTGATGTATATTAATTTACATAATTTTTTCCTACGTACTGTCTACATTTTTAAGTTGTCATAGCATTTTAGAGAAAAGAACACAAACACTGTCTTTCACTCTTGCTTGGAGTTTCATGAGAAGACAGCTATGAGAACTTTGAAAACAGAGCTCAGCTTTGTTTGAATTCTCACAAAGGTCTATGTTCCGGTTACCCTCTTTATACTTAGTATCTTTCTGAAACCCCAAATTAAGAATCTATTTTCTTTTAAAAACAATTAGTTATAGCATTTAGGAAGATTTAGTGGACTTGCTCTTACTCAAGTAGGCTTGTGTTAAATTTGCTTTTTACATAATTTTTCCTAGGCTCAGTTGTGTAACCTTCCACAAGGTAGTCTACAGAATAAAACTAAATTACTTCCTAGTATTGAGGAGGCGTGGAGCCTACCAATCCCCGCAGAGCTTACCTCCAGGCAGGGTGCCATGAACACAGCACAGCAGGTGAGAAGTTGGGTTATGTTCTGCAGGTGCCCAGCTTTAAGGGTTCTTTTCAATCTGTAGTGGTCAAGCATATTTTACTAAGTACAGGAGCCTTTTATTAATGACAAAGCCTTTGGATTTAATTGTGAAGGGAATCTAGATCGAAACAAAACTCCCTCTGATACGGGAAGCAATTTTGGGGTGCCAGTTTAGAACCTTTGTGCATTTTCATGATTTTGAAGGAGATTTCTTAAAATAATGCTGCAGTGGTTTGTTTAATTTCGAAAGCAGTTTTTCAAAGGAAGGTACACATTCCTCCATTGATGATTCATTTGATTTTGATTTTCAATAATTGCCATCAGCGATGTCCACATAGCTTTGAAAAGTATGCAGTTTGTAAAGTTTTATAATTTGAAGGAATGAACTAAGAATATATAGAACCCTATTTTTGTCTTCCTTCTGTGATTCTTAGGCATGTAAACCTCATCATCCAAATACTGAACCTGTATTAGCCCTCAGTCAAACACCAATTTCACAGCAATCCTTGCCACTACACATGATTCCTTCTAGCCAAGTAGATGACCTGTCCAGTCCTGCCAAGAGGAAAAGAACATCTAGTCCAACAAAGGTATATATTTTAGAGAAATAGAAAATCACAGTCAAAAAGGAATCTCCCAACTGCCCCGAACTTGTGCAGTTTGACTATCTCCTGTCCTGTATTTTAAATCTGTGGACATCAAAAGAGTGAAAGGTTTGAGTTTTTCCATCCCAAATTCTTAGCATCATATTAAATACAGAAAGTAAGGTTCAATTTGCATTCATCAAATCATTTTATTCATCTCCCTGCCGTTAAGATCTCAACACACTTTTCATCATCACTTTCTACTGACATTGAGATAAATTTATTGCTGGATCTAGTGGACAGCGTGGTGTTTAGGTTAGACATTTGGGCCATAGCTTAGGGGTGGGCCTTTTTGGGTGGCTGATTAAAGAATCAATATTTTTTTGAATTTATGATTTCCCAAATTTATTATGCATGTAAAATTATTTTTAAAAGAATTTAATGTCATAACAATTCTTTATATGTAAATATTCCAGTTCATAGTCATTTGACCTTCATTAGTCACTGTTGTTAACTCTGTGGATTTAACCAAATATTCTTTAATTTTCTTTTATCACTCTTCCTCAGAATACTTCTGATAATTGGAGTAGTGGCCATGCAGTGTCACATCCTCCAGTACAGCAGCAAGCTCATTCGTGGTGTTTGACACCACAGAAATTACAGGTATGTAAGGTAGGGCTTCTGACACATTGTTTTGCCTCTTGAAAAGGAGTAGAAGAAGTAAGCTTTACATTTTTAAGTATTAATTCTTAAAGTTGAGTGGCAGTAAATCCAGTCAAATGCACTACAAGTAAAACAAACCCACGTTTATCAGAGTAATGGGATCATTAGTCCTGATTTTCACTTATTTTTGGTTTTATTTTTAAACAGGCAACATTCACATAGTTCACACCGCATCCGTATGGTTGTAGGCTCCACAGAGTAAATCCCTGCCCGCTTAGCTTTTAGCTCCTGCTCCTACTCACTTAGTTCTCCTTCCAACAGCCAGCCAGGGTTACCAGTTTACCTGTCTTTCCTGAGACATGTCAGGCCTGTACAAGGAAGCAGACCTGCATCCTCCTTCTCTGACATGTGACTCATTTTCTCCTTTTGTATACAAATGGCAGAATGCTCCGTATATTGCTTATTAACAGTGTATTATGTAGGCCTTTCCTTGTCGGGATGTAAAGAGCTTCTTTGTTCTTTTATGGCCATAGCATATTTCTTGATGTAGACGTACACCTTAAGCAGACCGCTAATTTTGGATAGTCAAGCCGTCTTGACACTTTTTCCTATTCCAAACAGTGATGCTTTGAGTGTACTTGTCATAATGCATTTCTGAGCTTAATGAACTTTCTGTGTGGATACTGAAAAAATAGAGTAGTATTAAGTAAAACGTTATGCCTGTGTGTCTCAAATATCACATTACAGTAAACCTCTTCCAATGAATGTTTATTTCTTAATTTCTCAAACTTCTTTAAGGACTTCATCTCAGGGTTAGTTGCTGTTGGTCAGGAATCAGTATCCTTGACTAGATAGCGGCTCCGAGTTGGTCCAGTCATTTCAGGACAAGGTTGCCTAGAATAGTGAGCTTGAGCTGGTTTCTTAGATATGTCTTTGACTGTATTCTCCTTTCTTCTTCTTCTTCTAGCACTTGGAACAGCTCCGTGCAAATAGAAATAACTTAAATCCAGCACAGAAACTGATGCTGGAACAGCTGGAAAGTCAGTTTGTCTTAATGCAGCAACACCAAGTGTGTATAGCATTTTTTTTCCCCTAAGATTTGTTAGCGTTTTGAGTACTTTTATTGACTGAAACGTCATTTTAGAGCATGGTCATGCCTGCTTCTTTCTGCCAGTTTGTGGTGGAATTTAGTAATCTTGCATCTTAAAATACTAATAATGGACAGAGAGTTTTAGGGAAAAAACAGCTATAAATTTAATTTTGAGCACAAGACTTGGTCTTTTGTTACTTATTTACATGCTGTTTTGCCTCTGTTCTGAGGGTTTATTTCTATTATTTAATGCTTAACAAGCTGTCTAAACCGAGACGGGGTTCTAGGACTTGCTGAGTTTGTAGGATCTGGCATATAAATGTAATAGAATGAAAATTGGAGAACCCTCATTTTGTGGTTGGGAAAAAGACCTGTAAGTTCCACAGTTTTCTTAATTTTCAGCTGCCTTTTCTTTCTTTTTTTTTTTTTCCATTACTAAAGGGATGTTTCTTAAAAATAAAACAGATTTCTGCTTTTCTGAGGAAGCTAATCTCTAAATACGAACAAACACAGTTTCTTGTTTTTTAAAAAGTGTGTATTTTTCAGCCTAGAGAAATGAAATGTTAGGGTAAGATCGGTGATTACCCGGTGATACACCTTCGCATTTTGGTTCTCTACCTTCTGGCCCACACAAAGAGCATTCATTTTTCATTCGCTTTTTGACAGATGAGACAAACAGGAGTTGCACAGGTACGATCTACTGGGATTCCTAACGGGCCAACAGCTGACTCATCACTGCCTACAAACTCCGTCTCTGGCCAGCAGCCGCAGCTCGCTCTGACCAGAGTGCCTAGCGTCTCTCAGCCTGCAGTCCGCCCTGCCTGCCCTGGGCAGCCTTTGGCCAACGGACCCTTTTCTACAGGCCACGTTCCCTGTAGCACATCAAGAACGCTGGGGAGTACAGACACTATATTGATAGGCAATAATCACATAACGGGAAGTGGAAGTAACGGAAACGTGCCTTACCTGCAGCGAAACGCACTCACTCTACCTCATAACCGCACAAACCTGACCAGCAGCGCAGAGGAGCCGTGGAAAAACCAACTATCTAACTCCACTCAGGTAATAGAAGAACCAGCTGCTTTGTTGGCTTCTCACATATTACTTCTCTTCTTTTTGGTTTTATGCATTTTGAGAGAAAAAGAAATACGAGTTTGAGGAACTGTTTTTATAAGCATTTCATCGCACTATAATGTTATTGGCTACGTTTTGACTCCATATATATATATATGTATGTGTATATATATATACATACATACATACACATATACATACATACATACATACATATATACACGAGGATACTCTCTTTTCCATTATAAAATTCAATACACGCTTGCATGCCCACACACGTACACACACACAATCTTGGAAATTTCCAGAGGTAGAGAAAATAGATCATACAGCCCCCTAAAACTCACTGCTTCCATAGTTCATTTCGACATGTACTGCCTACCTAAGATCAGATGCTTAAGTGAATACGTTTTAGGTATTCACTGTGAAGGGAGAAAAAGACCATTAAAGTAGCAGGCACTGTAAATTACTCTGAAGTGTGACTTTGGTGAAAAGTGCTGTCACTGTCAGAGTACCTAGGGGGACACATAAACCAAGATGTTAGAGTTTCCAGGAATCGGAGAATTTGGGAGGGGAGGGGGCTGGTAAAGTGTGCCTAGAGTATAGATAATGAAGAGGGAATGGTGAAATAGAGGCTGAGGAAGGTAGAGGAAGTTGCCTAATTTGTCTTTTTTTCCCCTTTAATGTTTGTTTTTGAGAGGGATAGACAGACCATGAGCAGGGGAGGGGCAGAGAGAGAGAGAGAAAGACAGAGACAGACAGACAGAATCTGAAGCTGGCTCCAGGCTCCGAGCTGACAGCACAGAGCCCGACACAGGGCTCTAGCCCACGAGCCATGAGATCATGACCTGAGCCGAAGTCAGACACGTAACCAACTCAGCTACCCGGGTGCTCCGCCTAATTTGTCTTAAAGGCAAAGTAGAGTCACTGAAGTTTTCAAAGCAGAGTAATGGATTTCATGAATATTATTTCTGTCAAAGATATGTGCTATATTTCACTCAGTTCACTGTTAGACCTATAATTTCTAAGTTTTTACTTCTGAATATTTATGCACATCGTTTTTCCTGTGTTTTGGATGGTTTCCATGGAGCGTGTGTTTCAAAATGGAGTTGAAGGGTCAAAGAGTAAGGATCTAAAAAATGTTGCCAACACACATTGCCAAATTACTTGTACTTTTCTTAGTAAGAAATATTTGACTTCTTGCTAGTTAGCCTTTTACTATTGGTAAAACCAAAATAACTTCATTTTTCAAAGACTTTTAAGTTTATTCTTGAAGTACTGTTCTCGGCGGGACCATCTTTTCTAGAATGATTGATAGTTTTATTTATTCTTAAATGTCGAGCACCTATTATGTCCATGTCCCATTCGAGGTTCTGGGGATACACCCGCCAGACACAAGAATCCCTTCATTCATGCAGGTAAAAAGGCAGTAAACAAATAAGCATTATATAGAGAGTATTAGGTAATGATATGACTAGTTCTCTGAAAACATGTATTAGAAAGGAGACCGGGGGCACCCTAGAGATTGGTGGTAGAGGATTCACATTGATAGATAGGAAGGTCAGGGAGGGCTTCACTGGAAGATGACATTTGAATGAACACCTACCTGCAAGAGTTACAGAGTGACCTTGAAGTTCTTTGCGGTGAGAGTGTTCCAGGTCTCAGGAGCGGCAAAGAGCGGTAGGACCTAAGGTGATAGGCGTGTGTTTTGCATTTTTTGAGGTAAGTCAAGGTGGCGAGGATGGCTGAGCAGGGCGAGCAAAGAGTGAGAGGGGAGGGAAGTGTGGTCCAGTTGGAAACAGACTGGCTAAGTCATGTTCAACCTTGTAGGCCATTGTTTGTAAGGGTATTCGATTTTATGGAGTTAAATGGGAAACTGTAGGGGGTTTTAGAATGGAGGAATGGTGTGATCTGACTTAGGTTTTAACTAGGTCCTCTCTGGTACTCTGTGGAGAGACTAAAGGAGGCAAAGGTAGAGATGATGTGACCGATTTGGAGATTATTGCTGTGATCCAGGTTAAGAGATGGTGGTGACTGGACCCACAATGGCAGCATTAGAAGCGGTCAGCTTTTGGGTTCATTTGGAAGGTAGAACTGGTAGGATTAGCTGGTAGAGTGGAGTGTGAGAGGGAGGAATAAAGCTAGCCTGGCCCAACTCGAGGGGTGGGTGAGTCTGGGTGAGAGTCCCTATGGGGTGGGAGTAGATGGAGGAAAGAACTCAGGACTGGGAGCTTTGGGGCATTCCAGTGTAATAGGCCAGGATATTGAAGAACTAGCAAAGAAGGCTTATAGAGGAGTGACCTGTGAGGTAGTAGGAGATCCAGGAGGATGTGAGTGATGGCCTGGAAGGCAAGTGAAGGAAGTGCGTCAAGGAGGAAAGCATGATCAAAGTGTAAATCAGACAGTGCTTCATGGGTCTAGTAAGGTAAGGGCTGGGAATTGGCCATCTGAGGTATTTGGTGGCATTGCTGGGCCCAGGAAACTAAGGGTCACAGGCCAATCCACCCGACGACCATGACCTGGTTTTTTTTGTTGTTTGTTTTTAATTTTGTTCTTTATGTTTTTATTTTATTTTTGAGAGAGAGAGAGAGAACAGCTGAGGGGCAGAGAGAGAGGGAGACACAGAATACGAAGCAGGCTCCAGGCTCTGCGCTGACTGACGTGGGGCTTGAACTCATAGACTGAAATCGTGACCTGAGCCGAAGTCACATGCTTAACCAGCTGAGCCACCGAAGCGCCCCTTGTTTTTGTTTTTACAGCCCACAACTGAAGAATGGTTTTTGCATGCTAAAAAAATGTTTGTGACAGAGACTATATGGCCCACAAAGCCTAAAAAACTTGCTTTGTGACACTTGAGAATACATTTGCTGACATCTTTGTGGCCTGGCGGGGGCAAAAGCCTGATTGAGGTTGGCTTCAACATAAACGGGAAAGAGAGAAATCGAAAGCAGTAGATGTAGACAGTCCCAGCACAGACACCCTGAAGTCGTGTGGGCTGCACACCCCACAGTGCCGGGACGCCATCCCCGTAGACCAGGGCATGAAAAGGAAGGAGAGAAACAGGTGGTAGGGAAGGGAAAGTGGGATTAAGAGTTGTTTTTTGTTTTAAATTTAAGATGGGAGAAATCAGAAAGAAATCGAAGGTGGGTGGAAGCTCATGGGCAAGGTTCAGTAGAGAGGGAAAAATTAATGCGGGAGAAAGAGGAGAGAATTGGTAAAGTAGGTGAGAGGGTGGGATTTGGGAGGGTCCTGGGTCTTTGAACATTAAAGGACTGTTAAAAGGAGAACCTGAGAATTTTGTTTGGATGCCTGTAGCACCGAGGTATAACTGGCAGTTAATAAATGGGAACCTTTGTTAGGATTGTAACTGATGATTCTATTGTTGTTCTTTAGTACATCTACTTCCTGGTTTGCTTAGTTTTGAGATTTTCAGTTAAATGCTCTCAAGTCTAGTTTGGGAATTTGCTGTCTTTTCAAAACATAATTCCAGTGAAAGAGCCTTTGGTTTGCAGGCCATGAGCCTTTGTACAGGACTGAATACTGACTGGTAGAGAGCCCCAGCCTTTGTTTCACAGGCTCCTCAAGGCCAGTGTCCGTAGAAGCCTTATAATTTAGATAATGTGGTCGGGAAAATTGTCCAAAAAATGTTGTTGAACTGATTCTAGGTCAGAGGTTTCCCAGATGCGGTTGCTGCATGATCATCGTAGGTGAGGAGTTCTGTCTCTGGTATTAATTATAGAGGTGTTTTCAATACTG
>JAESUZ010000314.1:82500-98459 GCA_017311185.1 Proteles cristata cristata
TTCTTACAGTTTTGTTTTTAGCTTTTAACTCTTACAATTTGGCTTTTTTTTACAGAGACTTGATTTTATATGTATATGCATGTATGTGTGTTTATATATACATACACATACATACATAAACTTGTAAGTGGCTAGATGACATCAGAACACTGTAGACCTCTGGGGTGGCTTGGGTTATTTCAGTTCACTGTAGGCCTCGGCTTATTAGTGAAGGAACCAAAAATGCATTGATAAATTAGAGATACAGATCTTTAGAGAAAAGTCAAGATGGCAAGTGATCGGCATCAGCTTTGCCATTTCTGTTCTGTTGGTGGTGTCCTGCACTGGCCAGGAATCCAGAATTTAGAAGGGGAAAGTGACTTGGGAGCAAGAGAGTTGTTGTCTCTGGCCT
The DNA here is from genome assembly GCA_017311185.1 of Proteles cristata cristata. Lineage (NCBI taxonomy): Eukaryota > Metazoa > Chordata > Mammalia > Carnivora > Hyaenidae > Proteles > Proteles cristata. Next base: position 82,892 of record JAESUZ010000314.1, read on the forward strand.
AGGAGCTTCATAACCAAACGTAATTAAAGCGTAGATTGGTTTACTCACAGAGCACATCTTCATTTATCTACCAAATGATATGGGTAAATTTCAGACTAAATTTAAGCCAGTATTTTAAAGCATTGGGCAATGACTAATTGTTTCCTAATCAGGCTTGGGGAAAGTTTCAAGAAGAGAGAAAAGGATTTAAAATGGGATAATAATTCTTTCTTCAGTGCCTTTCTCCACTTGACACTGTTGCATTACAATTTCATTGCCCTTGTTTTGAAGTATTATAAACAGTGTCGGACACTTACATGTTCAGAAGATAAAGTCTTTTCTTGTAACACACAGTTGTGTCATTTGCATTAGGGCTGAGAAGTGTGTTTTCAGTGGAGAAGGCTTAATAGTCACCATATAGACAACTACCTACCTCAGTTCCTTCAGGGGAATTCCTGTTTGTTTCAGACTTGACCTCAAAAAAGCAGGGAGTCAGTGTTTGCAGTACAGTAAGAAACTGCTAGATACAATTTGATTACATGGTTTATTCGACTACCCTCTATTTTCACATATGGTTATTTTTTAAAGCGTTGTTTATTTTTAATCTGAGTCTTGTTTTGTTCATAATAGTGAACTACTGGCCAGAGCTATACATCCAAAAGTGGCTCCAGTACCTTTGCCGCTTTTGTGATTTAAAATTGTAATTGCAACATTTGATGATTGAATCAATATCAGCTCCCATAGTCAGGTCTCACCTTTTTCTTTTCTATTTTAAAATAAAAGCAGCTGCATTTTTCATTATTTTGCTTTTCCATTTCCCTTTTTTCTTTTGTTACAGAACTGTAGAAATAATGGAGGCAGAATTCTGCTAATCTGTCAAGCCCCGTTTTCTAGTCTCATCTCTCCATGTGCAGAATGTTGTAGAAGCTTACATTTTGAAGCTTGCCATGTTTAATTAGCAGGAGATGCTCTTTCCTGGTGCAGTTTTAATTCTTGGTCCATTATATTGCAGTTCTTAAAATACTACTCATGAACTATATGGTACCCCCATCTCCTGCTCTAGAAAACAAATTTTATGTATTGGGAGTCACATTTTGTTTAAATCCCAAGGTGAAAGAGTGGCAGATGTACAATTCAACATGAAAATTATTTGTATGTATATCATAAGTGAATGTTTATTTTGCATTGGTTTAATGGTAATACTTGAATTGTTTCTTTACCAGTGTTAACCACTTACTCCTTTCTACTTCCATGGAGTTCCTAAATTAGTACTGATTCTATACCTAAACTTAAAAGTTTAAATGTATCATGGATAGCTTTAAATGTACAGGCTACTCGTGCTTTGATGAGAGATATTGTACGTAGAATATTCATTTAACCTTTAACCTGAATAGTTAATTGAACTTCACATTTCACTTTTAATAGTAACTATTTCACATACCTAAAAAAAAAAAAAAAAAAAAAAAAATCAGTGATTTTAAACTTCAGTCATTCCTTTGAGGCCTGCCATGAACTCTTTTGTTTTTACTTGGACTTCTAGGTGAGGAAATTCAGAAAGTGACACCCATAACGCTGTTTAGTGTAACATCTCCAAAGTTTGTAGCGGTGGAATTTCAAGCCTTCGTTTTCATTAATACCAACCAAAACAGGCTGATTTGTAAGGCTTTTTTCCGTTTGGCAAAAACACAGCAAAATATGGAAAATTAATTCTATTTCAACCTGTATTCTATACTTTGTGATGAAAAATTGCTAATTCCTTCTTCAATAAGTAAAATTACTAAATTTAACGCCCCATCATAATTACAACTCTAAATTCTTAACTAAAGTTTTAATGTTTTAAGAGAACTCGCTATTTTAATGCATTGATTATTTTTGAACTTGGAATAATTGGGTGAAGTTAACCTGGAATGAATTGTAAGCTCAAATTTTATCTTGCTGATTTCCTAAGTTGAGCAGAAGCTTTAAGAAATAGGAGAAAAAAATTTTAACACTAAAAGAGTTAAAGTTTGGAAATGATTTTACCGTATTTTAAGAATTTATAACTTAACAAATGTGATACTTTAATTCATTAAAGGAAAAGGAACCCCAACTACTAGTAATAATTATATAGAGTATCAGAGAATGGATAGCAACCATATGCCTCATTTTAAAAATTGGTGTAATTTCCAGACAATTTAGTAGATGGAGTCTTGCTGAATTTTATTAGTCAAGGAGTTACACAGAAAATTCTTCATCGATTTGAGAGGGGGAAAAAAACTACAGATCATTTCAGGTTTGCAAATTATCACAAAGATATCCTCGTTGTAATCGCTGAGATGAGACATAGGAAGAAAGATACGTTATTATTATTATTTTTTTGACTATTATCTAGACCTTTTTGGTCAAGTTATTGTTTTAACGTTTTAACGGAAAGAATCTGATGGTAGAAGATGGTGGAGAGGAAATTGGAGTTCGCGTTTGTTTTTTAGGTGGAGAAAATAAATTGGAAATTTATGAGCAAAATAAGGAATGTCATCAATAATTCATGTGTTGTAGTATCTTGTCTATTATTTTTCTTCAGTGGAAATACAGGAATCAAGCTAAGCATTTGCCGAAATTAATAATTGCTCTTAGTTTTTTCCTGATCCAAATTTCATGAATTTGTGCAACTACCCAGTAACTTAATTAGGACTTAATTCAGGGATTTTTTTTTCTGTTTTCTAAATAAATGTACAGCTGATTTATTCTCCCTTCTTCTTTTTTTTAAGGAATCTAGGTAAAAATGGCTTATCTAACAGTAGCATTTTATTGGATAAATGTCCGCCTCCAAGACCACCATCTTCACCATACCCTCCCTTGCCAAAGGACAAGTTGAATCCACCTACACCTAGTATTTATGTGAGTCCGAATTGACTGACTGGAAATAAATCAAACCAGTGTTTGCATCTACCTGTCTTTCATAAGATCTTGTTTTAAAATAATATGGATGCCCTTTAGGAAACATTAAAATTATTGGCAGTTGCTTGAATATTTGGGGGGAGGGGAAGATATATTCAAAAAAGACTTCATAATAGCATTTAAAACATACCTTCTAAACTATTAACCACGATTACTTTAAAGTAGTGAGAAATACTTCTTCATGCCCCTAATTTTGAATTCATTTTAGACCAAAATTACCTAAAAGTGTAACTTAAGCTGGGGTTTAAATCCGCGTTCTACTAGTTGTTTGAACCTTAACAGTCATTCTGCTTTATGCATCTATGACTATATATTTTAATTACCTTCAAAAAAGGCAGTTGAGAACATAAAATGTGATCATAGGTATGTCATTTTTTAAAAGTTTGATAGATTATTTAAAGCTGGATGTTAGTTTTACTTTAAGGGCATTAGATATCTGATGTAGGAAGCCGATAAAAGTTCAATCAAAGCAACTCTTTGTTTCTCCCAAGTAGGCCCTCCTACCCCATTTCCTTCCATCCTCCCCCTTTTACCCCACATGAAAATAATTTCAAACTGTAAAGCTTGTTTTGGGAGATCTGGGCCTGTATTTGCCCTCCAGGGGCCAATGTCACCCTATTAGGTTTTCCTCCAACGCGTTAACTATTGATCCTTCAGAATGTAAGGGAAGCACTGGGATAGGTGTGTAATAAACCTTTTAAACTGAAGTCTTGGGGGGGGAGGGGGACACTTTTTGTGGTTTTCTTTTCTCTTTTTATGATGAAAAAGCCCACATAACATAAAACCAGCTTGACCATTTGCAAGTGTACAATTCAGTAGTGTTAAATAGTAGTCTCAGTGTTGCAAAGCCCTTCTCCAGAACTTTTTCATCTTGGAAATCTGAAATCCTGTACCCATTAAGTAGCAACTCCCTTGTCCCTGGTCTCCTTAGTCCCTGGTAACCACCACTGTTGTTCTCTACACCCTTTAGATACCTCATACAAGTAACATTATGCACAGTTTTTCTTTTTGTGACTGCCGTATTTTCACTGAGCATAATGTCTTCAGGGTTCATCCACATTGTAGCCTGTGAAAGGAATTTCTTCCTTTTTAAAGTTGAAAAATACTTAAATCACTTTGATTTTGAAGTTGCAATTTTATTTCTTCCCACATATTTTCTTCGAGATACAATGGACAAGAGAAATGTATGCGGCCACTATCTAATTACAGTTAGGATCAAAAGACAGTGGTAAAATGCCGTGAAACATAAAATAGAAATTACAGGGTACATTATTGAAATCGCAATAAATAATAAATATGAATTTCACATAATATTTAAATAAAAGGTCTGTTTCCCAGAGATCTAACAAAATGTTTTAATTTTGCAGTTGGAAAATAAACGTGATGCTTTCTTTCCTCCATTACACCAATTTTGTACAAATCCAAACAACCCTGTTACAGTAATACGTGGCCTTGCTGGAGCTCTTAAGTTGGGTAAGCTTTAAATGAGAAAAAGGAAACTTTTTTTTTTAATTTCCTTTGCTATCTATAATTCGTAAGCACTGACAGAACCTTGTTTCTCTTAATTTTTTCGGTTTTCACAATTTCATTTTAATATTTTCTGGGCATATGTGCGTTAGTGTGCCACTTCTTTTGTCTATCATATGACGATACAATGATGATACTGGTTCCTGGCGATTTACTGGTGCTTTTTAGATTCAGCTTGTATTTTGGTCTAATTACATAATTATAGTTGTGATTAAGTTATCAAATGGAAAAAAATTTTAATATGGAATGTAGATAAGATGTGATGCTACAGAGAAGTACTGTAGTCCGCTAACTAGTTCCTCACACCAGAAGAAATCAAATAAGTGAAACTTCAGCCCCTGGCCTCCTGACTCCGCCTTTGCCCAAAGGTGCTATGATGATGATTAGGTCCCGGGCTTCATCGTATGCTCGTGTCAGCCTGGCACGAAGCTCCGGGCGTGCGGAGGCGTGTGGTGGGTTTTCCTGGGGACCGGGTAGACAGCCATAGCACGTTTTCCTTGTTTCTTAATAAAAGCACTTTTAATCTATTATCGCAAATATAATTTTCTTTTATTAACTACATTCATTTATTTACGAAGACCTGGGACTTTTCTCTACCAAAACGTTGGTGGAAGCGAACAATGAGCATATGGTGGAGGTGAGGACGCAGTTGTTGCAGCCGGCAGATGAAAACTGGGATCCTACTGGAACGAAGAAAATCTGGCATTGTGAAAGTAATCGATCTCATACGACAATTGCTAAATATGCACAGTACCAGGCCTCCTCCTTCCAGGAATCGTTGAGGGTAAGCGTTGACTCCCGGAAGATTATTTTATTTTGAAGAATATTTTAACGTTTTGTGTTATGTTATTTTGAAAGGGTACATTTCTTTTGCAAACAGCTCATTATTTTCTAGTTAATATGAAATACTTTGCAAATGCCATCCACTTCCTTCTTAGGAAGGTCGAAGCAAGCCTGGGGATTGACAGATGTTGTTGCTGTCTAGTGAGAGGCTTCCCCGGACCCTGGGATGTTTCTGTTTAGGGCAAGGTTTCTGAATCTCCTTAATCTCGGCACAATTAACCTCTGGGATTGGATGATGCATCGTTATGGGAGGCTGTCCTGTGTATTGTAGGGTGTTTGGGAGCACCCCCAACCTCTTCCCCACTAGATGCCTGTAGCACACCCCTTACCTTCTACTCCAGTTCTGACAGTCAAAAATGTCTCCAGACGTGCCAGATGTCCCTTGGAGGGTAAAATTGCCCCTGATAGAGAACTGCTGGTATCAGAGGCTAAAGTAAGTCTCAGGATTGCTTTATGCTTGCTAGGTACCTAAGCTTGTGCTTTCCCATTCTTCCCCTCTGCCAGGTTAGGATTATCTGATAGGTAGCTCCTCCAGGAAGCATTCATGTTATTCTGACTAGTCTCAGTCTGAAAGAGAAAACTGAGGGAGAGGCATACATTATTTCAAAATATATGGAAAATTAAAAAACAAAAGGGAAAAATAATCAGAGGATTATTGTTCAAAGACCCAGGCCCTTCAACAGTGAATCATTACTGAAATCCTTCAGCACTCTAATGAGAACTTTGTGAATTCCTCCCACAAAGTGAACATAAAACATCGACAAAAATGAGTTTATTAAGTGTATTACTCAAACACTTGTATGTACTAAGTTGTACATATCCTATAGCTGAAACTTAATACGTGCCTGGAAGTCTTTAATTTGTAATTCATTAAATTTACCTATCTATTTAAAATGCTGCCCCAAGTTCACATTTTCAGTGAAGGCAACATTTGTACCTGTGAATTGTATGTTTTTCTTTCTCACGACCATTCTGTGTGTCATACAGAGAAAGTAATTGTCCATATAAATCTCTAGTTCAGACTTTTGAGGTAGTTCAGCTGTGTGGTAGTATTATGTTCAGAATAGGATAAACAATAAGCAAGATTCAGAGATCACCAAAGGAAAATTTGGAAGAGTTGAAAAGCAAGGATAATAAGAGGCAGAGTATTTGTATGAGGTGGGATCTATAACCAAATAAAAGATGGCCCTTTTGTGTGCTTTGGAGGCATGGACATTACCTGTGAAAAATTTGACAAATGTTTAGGAATTCTACATTTATTTAAAGGGGGGGGGGCAAAATGTACCATGTATTGTGTTTTGGGTTGTTTTTTTTTTTTTAATGTTTATTTTTGAGAGCGAGAGAACATGAGCACGGAAGGGACAGAGAGAGGGAGACACAGAATTTGAAGCAGGCTCCAGGCTCTGAGATGTCAGCACAGAGCCCAATGCAGGGCTCGAACCCAGAAGCTGTGAGATGATAACCTGAGCTGAAGTTGGACACTTAATGGACTGAGCCACCCAGGAGCCTCCCCCACCCCAAGTATTGTTAACTTAAATCAGGGCATTGTTAAGAGATACCATATCTATGACCGCAAATTGTAAATAATTGTAATATTTGCTTTGAAAAGCACCTATACTTACGCAGCACTTATTTCCCTTTCTAATGTTGTAAGTGTGTTATCATTTGTGTATAATTCATCCTTCAAGGAAAGATTTAACCCAGGGAGAATTTCTTCCTTTTTTCCATAATCAAAAACCAAGAACATCTTACCCTCCACCCTTATACATATATAGCTACATACACATGCACACACACCTCTGCTAGTTTAGGAAATTTCTAATCAAGATGGATACTTCTTAGGCCTCACAACCTAAAAAAATTCTGTCCTCTCAAAAATGGGGCAAGAATGAGAATCTATAAGTTTTCTCCTGTACAGAAGAATGCTATTAAGAAATACCTCTTTTTAAAAAAAAATTTTTTTTTAACATTTTATTTATTTTTGAGAGAGATACCGAGCATGAGCATGGGAGGGGCAGAGTGAGAGAGGGAGACACAGACTCCGAAGCAGGCTTCAGGCTCCAAAGGGCTCGAACTCACAAGCTGTGAGATCATGATCTGAGCCAGAGTCGGACGGACGCCCAACAGACTGAGCCACCCAAGTGCCCCAAGAAAGAATGCTTAACATAACTTTGTGGCTGAGGAGGTTGGGTGCATGCCAGTGAGTGTTGACTTTTCCTGGGGTTTCATTTAATGTGTGGTCTTTGAAGAAATTTTCATGTGAAAGAGGCCTATAGAAACTTAGCTTCCAAATGTAGATAATACCATCATCTAGAGGTGAACTTTTTAGTTATATGATGGGAAAGGATAGCTGGTTGTAGAACACTAAGCTGGAATGTGTTTTGCTTAATCTATAGGAAGAAAATGAGAAAAGAAGTCACCATAAAGACCACTCAGATAGTGAGTCTACATCTTCAGATAAGTAAGTCATTTTTAATGTCCACTTAGTATTTCTCTTTAAAAGGCATGCTTCTAATATTGTCTCTCTCTTTTTAAGTTCTGGGAGGAGGAGGAAAGGACCCTTTAAAACCATAAAGTTTGGGACCAACATCGACCTGTCTGATGACAAAAAGTAAGTAGTAGTATTTTTGTGAACTAATGCAAGGAGGTATCCTCTGCGAGATACAGAATTGTCTACAGTTTCCTCTTCTCTTTCGTTGTTTGTCGTTTTTCTAACTTGATACACAAGTTTTAGATAAATTATTTTTGTTAGGTTTGACAATTAAGTTATTTTCGTTAACTTAAAACTCTTGTACAGATTTTCATCAGGGCCCTGACTGTATGCTCGTTATGCTATCATAAAGTTGTATTTTATGATCAATAGTATGTAAATTTTATAAAATAGAATTAGACAACAGTTATAAAAATAAGTCAGCTTTTCTCTTTCATTTACTCAGTCATTTTTATGATGCTTTTTCGTTAGGAAGATATCTGGAAAAACTGAAAAATAAAGCATTTGAGTGTTTCCTGTACAAAAGTACAGTATTTATAGATTTCATTGTTTTCCTGATTGGGACACAAAGTGTTTGAAGAAATGGCTAACTTCCACAAATATTTGCAGCAGAGTTTCACTCTTGATCTGTCATTTTATTGCAGGTGGAAGTTGCAGCTACATGAGCTGACTAAACTTCCTGCTTTTGTGCGCGTCGTATCAGCAGGAAATCTTCTAAGCCACGTCGGTCACACCATACTGGGCATGAACACAGTTCAGCTGTACATGAAAGTTCCAGGAAGCAGAACACCAGGTAACTCTTGTGAACTAACGCACCTCCCACAGTTGAGAAACAGAATTAGCCAAAATAGGAAACCTGCAATAGAGAACAAGATTCTTTTCATTTATGGTGAATGAAATGGAAAGATTACCCCTATTATAAGGTTTGACTTTTATTAAGATATTTTTCTCCTTTGTTTTATCTTTTTTTTTTTAAATTACAATAGCAGTTTAATCTGGCAAGGAGTCTTTGGAGCACTGATTTGGAGCAGGAAGTCCCTGTGGCTTAGAGACTGTTATTGACCCTGTCTACTGCAGACTGAGGACGGGATACCGTTTCTTCTAAACTTTTTTTTTTTTTTTTTTTTGCCACGCTCACACTAAGAAATACATTTTATATTACGACTGTGCGCCTATGTGCATCGTATACAAGAACGGTTTCATCAAATAATGCCATTTCCTAGTCTGTTCCATTCTGTTTCATTTAAATAAGAAAGTATAGGTTGTAATTCTCTTAATTGGGCTGCAACACACACCTTACACAAAACATTTGATGTGGAGACATTACAAGACTCCCCCTGGTGTCCAGTCAGGACTTTCTATTCACTAGGCTTGTCACTTGTGGCAAGTCACATTTCCTTCTCTGGGTCTTTTCCTGCATTTGTAAAATGAATTACATTGGCTTTAAACTTAAAATTCCGTCCAACACTAATATACCATCTTTTTTGTGCTTCCTCGGATTGACATAAAATTTCAGCTGTCCACAACATTTAACAATTCACCCAGGTACTGGTGATAACTGGTTCACCTAGGTACCAATGCCTACGGGCTACATATCACCATCAGTGGTTTTGTTTTGGTACTCAAAGCAGCCATGGTTTGAAAACCAGATTGCTTTCTCCTTTGTCACCTGCTTATTGAATTGTAGCTAAAAAAATTGCTTCAAAATAGGCCTGTGCTTGCTTCTTGGTAGTGGTTCTGAGTCTCGACTGCCCATTAGAATCTCCTGGTATAAGGTAAGTTTTAAAAAACAAACAAACAAACTTTTTAAAATGTTTGTTTATTTTGAGAGAGACAGAGTGTGAACAGAGGAGAAACAGAGAGAGACACAGCATTCAAAGCAGGCTCCAGGCCCTTGAGCTGTCAGCACAGAGCCCAATGTGGGGCTTGAACCCAGGAACTGTGAGATCATGACCTGAGTCAAAGTCAGACACTTAACCAGCTTAGCCACCCAGATGCCCCTCCTGGTATAAGCTTTTTAAAAATAGTTGATTAACCTCTGGAGTTTGGGATCCAGGTATCAATATTAAGGGGAAAAAAAAAGTTTCCCATAACCAGTTCTGTGATATTTTACTCATAGTTGGGTAAAGTGGAAACAGATCTAGAATAAATGGCAGAAGACCTATATGCTCCCTGCTTTCTCATTTAGACACTGGTGTAAACACTGGGCAAGTTAGTTGATCTCTCTAGTTTGTTTTTCTTAGGTATGTAGTTATTGGATTGGTTCTGTTAAGATTCATTTCAATTGAAAATTTCTCCAGTTTGAATTATTTTATACAAATAATATCCTCAACTCAAAAAGAATGCAGTTTTTCATTACAAATCAAGGGGAAAAACAAACATGATAGATTACTTCATTGTCACTTGTGTCTGAACTGTTTTGAGTTTTTTGTTGGTTTCTGTTAAGGCATTAGTTTTCAGTAGTGTCCTGTTCTCTAAAGAATTCCCTTAGGGGTAGTACTATCTTATAGAAATAGAATGTAAATCATGTATGATTTAAAATTTTACAGTAGTCATACCAATGTAAAACAATAGGTGAAAATATTAACCTGGTGTATCCAAATCATATAATTTCAACATGTAATCAGTGCAGAAGTTACTGGGATTTTTCATATTTTTTTCATATTAAGTCTTTGAAATCCAGTGTGAAGTTGACAGGTTTTGCACATCTCAGTTTATATTAACTACATTTTACGTGGTTACTGTATTAGACAACTCAGTCTTAGAAGAAATGTATACTTCAGTTCTGTTTTTAAAAAATTATTCTAGGGATGCCTGGGTGATTTGTCGGTTAAGCATCTGACTTTGACTCAGGTCATGATCTCACGTTTCAGGAGTTCGAGCCCCACATCGGCCTCTGCTGTCAGTATAGAGTCTGCTTCAGATCCTCTCTGCCCCTCCCTGACTTGCCTGCCCTCCCTTCCTCTCTGTCTCTCTCTCTGTCTCTCTGTCTGTCTCTCTCTCTCTCTCTCTCTCAAAAATAAACATTAAAAAAAATAAAAAATTATTCTGAATACTTTTTTTACGGGACAAACACTTTGTTCCTGCAGGTACATAGATAAATGTGAGCCCTGCTTCAGTGGACTTTCTGATCGGTCATGTATGTTCTAAACTGTAGAGATGCTGTCATTTCCCCTCAAAGACTTTGAGTTTGATGGTGGGATCTCAGCATCTCTAATTATAATTAGTGCTAATTTTCATTTTGGAGTCCATTCCATGGACAGTTTCAACCATCTATCCATGGTAAGAGATCGTTTATAAGTAGTAAGAGTACCGTCTCCACATTGTGCTAGAATACGTAAAAGTACGGTGAGAGCACCTACATTTTTCTTCACTGAGTCAAAAATCACACACCCAAACTAATCCTTTTAAAGTATGCAGTTCAGTTGCACTTGATGTAGTGTACGCGTACTGTGCTGTGTAGCCATCGCCTCTGTGTAGTTCCAGGACACTTTCATCTGCCCAAAAGGAAACCTCATACCCATTAAGCATTCACTTCCCATTCCCTGCTTCTCTCTGCCCCTGGCAACCTCTAGTCCGCTTTCTAGCCCTATGGGGAATTACCTGTTCTGGATGTTTCATATAAATGGAATCATAGAATATGTGCCCTTTTGTGTCTGGCTGCTTTCACTTCACATGTTTTTGAGGTTCATGTTCATCTGCATCATATTAATGGTTCAGTCCTTTTTATGTCCACATGTTTCATTATATGGGTATAGAACATTCTGTTATCTCTTCATCAGTTGAGAGACATTTACGTTGATTCCACATTATAGCTTTTGTGAATAGCGTTTCTATGAACATTCATGTACCACTCTGTCTGAATCTCTGTGTCTTCCAGTTCTTTTGGTTATATACCTAGGATTCAAATTGCTGGGTCATATGGTGCTTCTGTGTTTAACTTTCTGAAAAATTACCAAACTGCTTTCCACAGTAGCTGCACCGTTTTACATTTGTGCTGGTGATACATGGAAGTTCCAGTTTTTCCATTTCCTCACCAACACTGATTATTTTCCTTTTTTTTTTTCTTAGTATGACTGACTCAGTGGATGTGAAGTGGTTTTGATTTTCACGTGCTTGCTGGCCATTTGTATTATCTGCTTTGATAAAATGTCCATTCAAGTCCTTTGCCCATTTTTTAGTTCAGTCCTGTATCCTTTTGTTGTTGAGTATAGTGGGAGCTTATATCCTGAATATTGCTCCCTTATCAGATACATGATTTGGATATACTTCCTCCCATCCTGTAAGTTGTTTCATTCTCTTGACAGTGTTCTTTGATGCACAGAAGTTTTTAATTTTGATGAAGTTCAGTTTATCCGTTGTTTTGTTTGGTTTCTTGTGCTTTTGGTGTTCTATGTGAGAAACCACTGCTGAATTCAAGGTTGCAAAATTTTAGCCCCTTTTTTCTTCTTGGATATTTATATTTCTGGGTCTCATATTTAGATCTTTGATCCATATTAAGTTAGTTTGTATATATGGTATGAACTCCAAGGATCCAAATTCCTGCTTTTACATAGCTATCCAAGCACAATTTGTTGGAAAGACTATTTCCTCTGTAGAATGATCTTGTTAACACCCTTGTTGAGAGTTGGTTGACCACATATGTATGGATTTGTTTCTGGAATCTTGATGCTTTTCCGTTGATTTATATATCTCTGTCTTTATGCCAATATCACACTGGTTTGATCATTGTAGCTTTGAGGTAATGTTTCAAAATCGGAAAGTGTGAATCTTCCAAGTTAGGTAGTTACCTTTACTGTAGTTCTTTATCTCTTCGTCATAGGGCTGTGAATTCCTGTGTAGTGTTGTTTCAACTCAGCCTGAAAATTCAGCCTCTAGCATTTTCTTATATGGTAGATTGGCTAGTGACAAACTCCTTCAGCTTTTATTTATCTGAGAATGTCTTAGTTTCTCCTTTATTTTTGAGGAATAGTTTTGTCAGATATGAAATTCTTAGTTAATGTTATTTCCTTCCTTCCTCCTTTCCTTCCCTTCCCTTTCCCTTTCCCTTCCCTTTCCTCTTTCTTCCTTTCCTTTCTTCAGTTTAATTAAATGTGTTACCTGCTTGCTTTCTGGTCTCCATGGTTTCTGATACGAAATCAGCTATTAATTTTATTAGTAATCCCTTGTATTTTCTTTTTTCCTGCTTTCAAAATTCTCTTTGGGTTTCTAGTCAAACTACTGTAATGTGTGAATCTCTTTGAGTTTTTTTTCTACTTTGGAGTTTCTTTAGCTTCTTTGATGTATTATGGCATGTCTTTTGTCAAATTTTGTCCTTTTCTTCTTCTGGGACTCCCACAGTGCATATGTTAGTATATTTGATGGTCTCTTAGGCTCTGTTAATTTTTCTTCATTCTATTTTCTTTCTTCTCAAAATGGTTGGCTTCATTTGATCTTTCCACAAGTTTGCTGATTCTTTATTTAACCTGCTCAGATCTGCTGTTTGAAAGCCACTAGTGAATTTTTTATTTTGGTTGTACTTTGTAGCTTCAAAATTTTATTTCTTATAACTTCTGTTACTTTGTTAATAACCTCAATTTGTTAAGACATTATTCTCCTTATTTCCTGTGGCTCTTGTTCATGATTTCTTATAGCTCTTTAAGTGTATTTAAGACACTTGATTTAAAGTGTTTGGCTAATAAGTCCAATGTCTGTGCTTTTTCAGGAATAAGTTTGTTAATCTCCCCTCCCCCCCTTGTGACTGGGACATACTTTCTTGTTCATTTGTAAGCCTTATAATTTTTTGTTGAAAACTGACTTTGAGAATTACCCATTAAAATAAAAAAGGCTGTATTCTCTGTCGGACGTGGTATAGCATTGTGCTGCAATTTTTACATTTTGAATATTATCAGGTGGCAGTTAAATCCAGGATTTCTTGCTTGTTGTGGGCTCCAGGTTGTCTGTTTGTTCAGTGTCTTTTCCAGAGTATTTTCACAGAGCTGTATTCCGTGGTGTGCTTGGATACTGAAGTCTCTTTTCCATTATCTCAGCAGTTAACCAGTGACCTGACAGAGATTTCCTTCAATGTTTTGTGCAAAAAAGGAAAGAAAAAGAATGGAAAAACTGAACAGAAAGAAAAGAAAAAATATTTCTCCGGGTCTTTGCAGATTGCCTCTGTGTTGAGTCATTCCTTCTGCACTTAGCCATGCTGCTTACAATTGTATTTTCAGCCTTTACCTCCTTGCTTGCACTGAGCCGAAAGATGAGCAAGAAGTTAAAATTTATGGTCTTAGGTGTTTTTGTTTGGTTTTGTTGTTTGTTTGTTTCCTCTGAGCATGCGCCCTGCTCTAGGTATGCCTGTAGCTTTCTAAATTCTCTAGTATTCACAGGAACTCAAAGCCTTTACCCGCCCCCCCCCCCCCAAAAAAAAAAAATCTCAGTTCCCAGCCTTTCTTTTCAGGCCTTTGGTGTGTCTGTTGTTTGCCCCAGGCATTTGTTTGTTTGGGTTTTTATTTTTGCCCCTGGTAACATCAGCTTGTTCATTGGTCTTTCAATGTTTGGAACCTTCTCCACTGAACCACTTTCCCTGATAGAGTGAAGCTCCTTGTGTCAGTCTTTTGAGGAAACTCCAGTCAGGTCAAAACAGAAAAACATAGTTCTTTGGAAGCAAGATCCATACTGCTCCCTCCAGAACCAAGAACACTCACACAGTTAACATAAGACCACCATTTTTAAGTCCACTGACAACACTAGTGATGTGAGTGGGGATAAGGTAAGTTAAAAGTGACATCTTCTACTGTGTTTAAGTTTTCTTTCTTCTGGTCAGGCATTCACTTGGTTGCTGTAAACCTTTGACTATCACCCAAAGTTCTGGTAAGGTTGCTTCTGGGAGTTTTTACTAGGGTTTTTTTTTTTTCGTTTTTTTTTGGTAAGTCTTTCTGGAAAGTTCTCTGGAGTTATCTGCTTCATCATTTTTTGTTGACAGTACTCCCATAGCTGCATTTGAAAACCAGATTTCTTGCCTCTTTACTGATGTACAAATACTACTCATGATAAATGGGGATTCGTTCACAAAGAAATGGTAATGAGATCAATAATAGCTAATACCACTTACCATATATTCAGTGCTGTTCAGAGCAGTCATTATTTCATTGGTCCTCAAATCAGCACAATGATTTATTGGAATTGTTATTATCTAATCTTATATGTAAGGAAACTGAGTCAGAAAGGTTTAGCAACTTACCCAGGTTCACATAAGCTTAGGATCCCAGCTCTAGAGCTTTGAATCATGATTTAGACTGCATTCCTCAGAAGCTCTTACTAAGTAAGTTAGGAGTTAATCAAACTCTGCTCTAAAACTAGACACAAAAGTCATGACAGACACCTGAATACCGCATTCTCTGTTGAACATTTCTGAGGTGTCATTTCTAAAGACACATTTTTCTATAGAATTTATAGTGTACTGATTACTGTTTTTCTTTTCACATTTCAGGCCATCAAGAAAATAACAACTTCTGTTCAGTTAACATAAATATTGGTCCAGGTGACTGTGAATGGTTTGTTGTTCCTGAAGGTTACTGGGGTGTTCTGAATGACTTCTGTGAAAAGTAGGTTTCCAAACTAAATTTTCTTTAAACATGATTGTTGGAAAACAGTAATTGTAAAGGACAACTTACTAATAAGCTGGCTTTCCCATGCATGTAACCAGTTTTACCGTTCAGCAAAAAGATTCACTTCATTTGATTCCAAAAAGATTCACTTCATTTTGTATTACTGAGAACACTTTAAGAAAGATTCGTTGAAACTGCTCTA